>APFE030803295.1:50598-108388 GCA_000404065.3 Pinus taeda
ATAAAAATGATTTATTTAATTATTCCTAAGTGGTTAAGTTAGAAAAAATAGAAATAATTATTGAATAATGATTTAATAATTATTTCGAGAGAATAATAAATAAATAATAATTTATTTAATTATTCTCATTTGGTTTTTAGGATTTTAATGAGAAATAGTTTACGAAAATGGTTCACTAAATTATTTCCTAAGGTGAAAGTGGGTTTTAATATGTAAAAACCCATCCTACATGGTGTCTTTTGATCAACCTAGGAGCAAATGGCTAGGTGATCATTTTCTGGGTGATAACAACAAAACATTGGTGAGCCAGTCTAAGACTTTGATTATAGGTTTGAAGTTTTGTTGGATCAACTATAATTTCCAATTCCATATGTGTAGCGTAGAGAATGGTTTATTACAAGGCTATTTCCACATATATGCATCCTGTTAACGCAGTATACGTTTGATTAATAGCCTAAGGATTTGGAAACTTAGATGAAATTGGAAGCATCTCCTTCTAGTAGTGAAAATAGCGTAGGGAAGTTGCATGTCTAGTCACAATTAGCATCCTTAATAATATTGTTTTAGGACATATAAAAATCTAAGGAAAAATGCAAAGAATTTTGGTGTATGATATGTAGGAAGGAAGGCCATCATAGGAACGAATGACCAATTGTGAAAACATACATGGCTACAGGAGCTGGAAATCCATTGATGCAAGGTAGGGGACTATGGTGTGAGGCTTCTAGAGTTTTGGGTCATATACCAACATCCTTTTCTATGATGGAAAAGTATCAAAGTATGGTTGAAACTTTGTTCTATGACTTTTGCAAGCCATTAGGACAAGACATACATACTTATTTCACAATGGATTTAATGAGAGAGTGCACTAATGATACATGTAGGGTAAAAGAGGTAGAGGGATCTAAACTTGTATTGTCGATTTATAACACATCCAGAGCATAAAATTAGAGAAGAGGTCAAGCGATGAAGGAATGATGTCAAGGATTTCAAGGTAGAGGAAGAGGAGGATTTGGAAGTGGTATGGCCCTGATCTTTTTTTATAACTATGGGAAACCATGACACATTGCATGGGATCTTGTTAACACCTTCATGACATGTAACTACTGTAAATAATTGGACCATGTTACTGAATACTTTCCTTAGCTTATTTTGAAGAGGCAATAGTAAATGGGGACATAATGTGCAAATGATAGTTGTTGAGGTGTGCATAGATTGTCCATAAGTAGGAGAAATTATGAACGAAGGGATGGGGATAGGTGTTGGGCATGGAATCCCCCCAAGGCATGTTTTGGGGCTTAATGCCCAAGTTTTGACCGAGTCTTGTTCTAAAAGCTTCGCAAATTGTGGGCACGGGGCGCGAAAGGATAATAGAGTCACAGGGTTGTCCGCCCTAGCTTTTGTAATGTAATGTCAGCTGGATAGACCTACCCATGGTCTACGGACCATGGGATTGTATAAATAGAGTGAGGCTCTAAGCAATGGAAAAAAGGAAGAAGCAAATAGAAGCATGAGAAGCCTAAGCTATTGAGTGGAAGCGTAAAGTGTGTTTGTGGGTCGTAGACTAGGAGAAGGCCCTCACGCTGAGTGCATAGAGGCCTAGTAGTCCATAGCTAAGTGCGCAGGGTGGGTTGAGTCTGTAACTGTTGAAGAATCAATAAAGAGAAGTTTTGCTATAATTTTGAGTATCTTTTCCTGGTTTAATACATGATAGGATATAATTTGCAAGTATACTGTTTATTTACTGCGTGAACCTATATGAATGTTTTGTATTTTTAAGTATAACTTAAGACATTTAAGTAGGCGAAGGTGCTTAATTAATACTGGAAGATAAATAAGATCTTGGGTAATAGCACAGAGCATGGCACAACCCCTGGTTAGGGCTACGCAAAGGTAAGGTATCAGGTCACGAGGAAGGAAAGGTGCGCGAAGCTACCTGCATGCAGGAACAAACAAAGGACCAGATGAGCCTCTCAGACATATCAAGGGTGCAAAAACATTGTTTTAGCACCATCCCATACTACTTCAGGTGAGACCTCAGTCTGCGCTCTGCAGACTGTTGCCAAAAGGCCAATAGTATAGGGATTTGTTCGGCTAATTAATTCTGAACCTAGGTTAGGCCCCAACAAGCCAACAAATGGTTCCATTGCCAAGATCGGGAGCTGCATAGAGATGTCTGATGTCGTATCATTGGAATCTAACAAAGAAAGGAATTGAAGAGTGGTTGGACATAAATATTCACGAGTTCACGGCATAGGAAAACAAGAATCTGCGACTATCAAAGGAAGAGTGGTTATATTTCTTCTTGTATATGGAGATCCATGAAATTTTATTTACATCCTTCCCTACTGAGCTATACGAGTGGATCATGAAGCTAGCAGATAGCTAAGGAAGGTGTAGACTTGACAAACCTATTGTGTGGACTCCAGAATTGGTGCGCAGACTGGAAGCATCAGAAGATAAGATCGTGCGCGATGTCAATCACTTGCTCAATCAAATCATAGGAGGATTCATCACTGAATTTGTGGTAGATACTTTAGTCAGCTATAGAGAGGCATAACGATGCTTCCTCAAGGGGTCGTGAGGTAAGTACGTTAAATCTTTGAACACTTGGATTAAAATGTTACTATGTGAAAAACGAGTTATGTGAATAAATAAATGTTTGGGGCTACACAAAGTGGGAGAATCTATAGAAATGAAGGTAGCACAGAACTAGAAACTATCCCCTTGACTTCACTTCCACGAGGGGGCGAAGAAGAGCTCGCGAAGGTTTCACCAAGAAGTGTGATCAATCTAATAAGGCAGAGAATTCTGCGCATACCACCCCCACCCACACCACCACTAGTTTCACCATATTCACCCCCGACTTCGCCCATGCCATCACTGCCACCACTACGAAGAAGTATGGCCAGTGCAATAAAGATACCAGTGTTCAAGGGAGTAGGGAATGAAGATCCGAATGAGTTTTGGTTCGTGAGAAAAGTTGTATGGGAAGCACAGGGTGTCATGGACGACAATATAAATAAGGCAACGTTGGTCAGCACTCTACAGGATCACGCATTGACCTAGTACATTAAGCATTCCAATGACAATCTGAATACGGGGATAGAAGATACCCATGTTGCGCTAAAAAAAGAATTTAGCAAGCCAAAATTGGAGGCACAGTCAATCAATGGATTCAAGGAAATCACCATGCTACCTGGAAAAGCCCCGTGGGAGTTGGATCAAAGACTGAAGTGCACAATTCATGAAGCAAACATGACATTAACAGATGGGCAACACCACAAATTGCTTGTATCATCATTAACATTGCATCTACAAAACGCGCTGTCACAACAAAGGATAACCACTCAAGCTGAGGTTTTGGAGGTCACGATGAGATTGCACAAGACTCTGATACAAGATCCTAACTTGGGAGTTCAGAACATTCACGCGCAGTTGAAAAACCTGTGCCTTGAGATGCAGAGTTTAAAACAATATAGGACAGCTTGCTGAGAAGCACGCGATGAGGTATGGTGCATAAAATGCAAGGGCCAGGGGCACGATAAGGACCACTGCCTAGTGTTCATGAATTACCTTGTGGGAGGAGGGCCAATGCCATGAAGACCAGAGGCACAAGAAGGACCAAGTGCGATGCCCCCGTTATGGTGCGTGATTTTTTAGATAGGAGGAAAGCATGCTATAGGTAACTGCCATCTATTACAGAAGTATATGCAGAATTCCCAGCAGTTGTTCTGTAATTTCTTCAGGTCAGTAGGACATGATGAGCGCACCTGTAGAATTATGAACTGATGATGGATCAAACTCCTACCTATAGAGTTCAGGCCGAAACACGGGTCCTCGATCAAAACACAGGAATGGCACGCACTGGATTTCAGGGGCGTGGACGAGGCTGAGGTGGAGGGGGACCAGGAAGAGGTTGCAGACAACTGATATGTTACAATTGTAGAGGGCCAGGACATTATTCCCATGATTATACGAATCTAAGACGACCATCATGCTTGTATTGTACATTGTTTGATCATGAGGCAGAGGAATGTCCAACACTAATAGCGAGGTTGCACGATAAAGGAGCACTCCAACCTCCCCCAACTTAGAACTTGCAAATGATGAGGTTTGAGCCATGAGAGGAAGACCCTAATGTAAATATCATGCTCCGAAGTAGTATTATGATAGGGGATGACAAATGCAACCAGCCTAAAGAAAGTACTTGGGTTCACAATGCCCCAACGAAGGAACCAAAATTTAATTTGGAGCGCGCTAAGGAGACCTTCGTGGAAGCTAAGAGGAGCTTCGCAGATGCCTCCACTTCAGGAAGTAAAGATAGACTAGATTTGGAAATGGACCCATCGATGCTCACTACATTCTTGGAGACATGCATGAAGTTGCTACGTGACAACAAGGCTATAAAGGGGTTGCAAAAACTCATAACTAGATGCGATGGGACCACGCCAGGAGAACTGCATGTAGTTTGGAAGCTCGGGAAGCACACGACACGAAAAAGAAGGGAGCTGATATTGACTGTGCAGATTGGGGAATATGAGATGGACCAAGTGATTCTGGAACTAGGATCGGATGCAAACATCATGCCAAAGTAGACATGGGAGCGCATGGGAATTCCTGCGCTACAATGGTCTCCTATCCAATTGTGAATGGCAAACCAACAAAAGATCCTACCTATGGGGAGATTGCAGGGAATCAGAGTAGAAATCGAAGGAGCAAGCACGCTGGCAGATTTCGAAGTGATAGAGATTGTTGATGACAACAATCCTTACCCCACGCTATTGGGAATAGATTAGGCCACTAACATGAATGGAGTGATAAATCCAAAGAAGCGCAAGATGATCTTTGAGAAAAAGTCTCTATGCGTAGTGGTACCTTTAGACCTTGCAGAAGGATCGTGCTACACAAAGCTAGTGCATGACTACAATAGTGACGACGATCTGGACTGCATCTACAAGATAACCGTGTGGGAGCAAGATTGGGTAAATCCAACCGTAGATGGCCGAATCTCATGGGAGCACGAAAGCTCCTGCACATAAGATTTTGATGAAGAGATAGAACGATGGTAGAACCGGTTACACAAGGTAACCATGCTCAACTGTAACATGATGACAAAGTCGCTATGCTACATAGCAACAGAGGTAAGAGATCTACCTACGCATGACGAGTTGAGCGAGGTGGATGACTTCCTGAACAAATTTAAAAGAGAATTACGAGAACAACAATGTTTCGACACTTTGAAATGGGTACTACGAGCTACGCCTACAAGATGGTGGGGTACACACCAAAGAAGTTTCGAGGACTGGCGCGAATTAGAAGGATGATGCTCATACAATTTGCGAAGCCTCAGATGTGGTTAAAAGAAAAGTATGAAAAACGAACCAGACCACACACCCACCTATTCAGGTGGATACAAGCATATGGCATGAAACCTACATGAATGCACACTGTCCTCGCGGTAGGAGACACGATCGATAAGTAGGTGCGGGTAAGGCAATGGCGTGAACGAACTCTCCGGTTGGGACCACAAAGTATGGCAAGACCAAGTGTGCAGAAGAATATCCACACAAAAGCTTTTAACAAAGTATGCGAGGCACTAAACAACATCCACAATGTGAAGCAGACTGACTGGGACCTATGTGTACCAGTGGTTCTCTGGGCTTATAGGACCGCGTGCAAAAACCTGATCACACAAGCACCACCAAGGCTGGAGTATGAAGCAACCACAGTAAGCCCTATAGTACTTGGAGAACTTAGAACATGCATGATAGCACCAATAGATACAATGGTTTGCGGAACCTTAGAAGCAGAAATCCAACAGGGAAATCTCAGACTCCAAGAACTTGAAGAAGAAAGGATACAATTAAGGAATAAAAGCCCTCTGGTGGACGCGAAAGTCAAGAAGCTGGAGGACGAGATAAAGGAATATTTTCTTGGAAAAAAACTAGGTTGATAAGACAGGAAGTGTACGATCGCGATGACAAGTTTAAGGTCTATCGCCATGAATTGATCAGTCTGATGCCTTGGCTTGGACTGCATGTTACGAAGCATATTGACCAAGGTAGTGCATTGCAGATGGTAAAGTCTGTGATGCCAACCGTAACAATAAAAGGTTGGTATTCTCCAGGAGACATGATGGATGACAGGATGAAACTTTTCATGGGTGGTGCGACCACTTGACTAGCCGAAGGAAGAATAGTCTTAGTGCTCGAGGCAGTTGAAAGGGACCACAGGACTATAAACTATTCTGCTAGGGAGTTGCGCAATGTTGGAGCTACACGTAGAAGAAAAGAATCACAAGGTTCGTGACCATACACGGGGGACTGCGCTGCCACACAGGTCGACCAGAAAGTGACCGTTGAAGTCACTATTGATGATGGGATGCTCAATTTGAGAATAAATGGAGTGGGTGACATGCATTTAAGACGTGATTGATGGGCAAGATTTGAGAAAATCTATTGCTAAGGTGTTACCGGGAATAGTTTCCACTCGGAGCTGCTATTCCCACTAATACTGGTAGCTATCTTAGAAACAAACAAGTAAAGTCTACTTTCGTTTTCCTTTATGAAAATAGATAAGAGTGGAACAAAGGAGACCAACCTTAGTCTTGCGCTTGATTTCCTTATTTGATTCCTCTCCTTCCTGATAGACCTTTGCTGCTTCTTCTTTGTCTACCTAGCTTCAAAGAGCACCTGTGGAATCAAAGCAACATACTACTATCGAAGAACAGAGATCTATATTCATAAATAACACAGGACCAGATATGTGTTAACCATACAAATGCATATATAATGAAACATAAAAGAATATGGAGGAAAAATTGAATAGATTTATTAAGATCAAGAGTAGCAAGAGGATTACAACCATATGTTCTGACCCAACATCATCCTCCAGCAAGAAAGCCCTTGTTCACCTCAAGTAAAGCTTAGATCACCCAACATTATGAAGTTACACTAGAAAACCAACAACACTTCTCTACAAGATACAAGATTCCAGCCTCTGGATCTCTGTGATGAGGGATCCATATATAGATGATTGTAGGGGGGTGAGTCATCTTTTTGGGTCTTGATTAGTGTCCTCTCTCTGATAGTTCATGATTCCACTTGGAGAATGACGATCTCTTACTCATCCCTGGGCGAAAACAGAGAGGCAAGTGTCAGAGGGGAAGCTTCTGGAAGATTCCATGATCTTCCACCTCGCAAATTGTCCCTGCCATTTTTCCATTCCCAACCATAGCACCCTACAGAGGGGCCATTTAGTATGCATTGCACCCTGTACACTAGGAAGGTGATATGCATTGCACCCTCTGCACTGGGTATTTAGTATGGTCTAGTTTTGACCATTTCTGAGCAGCTTTTAGTGGAGAACTTCTGGGAGATGATGTAATCAGTTGAACTTGTTCCTTTAGGCAGTGAAGCAACACTTTTAGGGACCTAGGAGCCCTTAGTTTATGGACATTAATGATTGGGGTTGAAGTGCCCAAAAATGTCTATAACAGTTGCCCCCTAAAGCATTAGGTCAGTAATCTTTTGATGTTGGGTGAAATGCTTTACCATGAGGATCCGAAGTTTTTTCAAGCTGGCAGGCAACCTGTAATAAGATACAATACAATACATTATCTTGACAACATTTTTCATGATCTAGCTGATGCGGGCATCCCCATGCTCAGCTTTATAAATTCATTTTCATGTACATAGGACAGACAATCGTCTGTGTAGCAGATTGATGATTTAGACTCATCATCCTTTGATTTGGATGATCATCTGTTTGGCAATGATGTACATTTGATGTCTTTATATTCCTGAATATATTGCAGCCCGGATGGATGAAACTAGATCCGGGGTTTTCAAAACTTGTTCAATCTTCACTCGGAGTACAAGTCGATCCATGTGAAAAATGTTCTGGAGTTGAACATGGAAAGATATCACCTGATTACCAGCCAATGATGTAAGCCATTAACAGGCGCGAGAGGAATCGCCAATAATGACAATGACCCTCAAGTTACTGCAGTACAATTCGTGTGGTGTGAAAAAGGACTTGGCATCGAACACCATGCAAAATATCTCGGTCAAAGGCCATTAATGTAAACCTGTCGCTGAAAGTGAGAAACTTGCCATTGAGGCATGCAAGCTTCAAAGTACTGAAAGGGTTGTTCCTAGGTTGGCTTCTTGGATAATGAGCTGATGTCGACAAGAAGTGACCCATCATAGGAGGGCCTTAATGAACCCAACACTTATGACACGAAACGAAGCAAATGATTTTGGAGGTGAAAACAATCTGATGATACGGTGTTCAGGGTCGCGGTCATGAAAGAATGGAGCGTGAATGTATTGCAGTGGGTGAGACAGGTGAATTGTCTGAATGACTTCTCTTGAACATATCGGCGACACTGATGATGGATTGGTAGTGTTAACCCCAAATATGGATGGTGTGACGGACCAAGGTTGATATGACCAGTGAACGGAACAACCCAACCCGACTTGGATGCGGAAGGAAAGTGTCATGTTCAAGAGCGACTTGCTACTCATAAATCTTTTTCAAGTTTTCTTCCTAATTTTGCCTAGTCATTGCTGACCAGTACCTCTTTATTTTTGTCAAGCTTGAGGAGGATAAAATATGCTTGTTCTATAATCCACCCTTCGGGCGAACCTGTCGCTATATTTTAGCGAGCCTAGCAACAGCGAAACTCGTTCTCGTCCATTTGGATGAGTTTGTCGCCATTAGGTTTTAATGAGTTTAACGACAAAGATAACTTCGTCCTTTTCAATTTTAGAGAGTCTGAAAGGGACATAAAGGAGACTCCAAAGATTTTTTTTCATCATATAATCCCTTAAGTTTGAAAAAGTGTAAAATAATATGAAAGGGATGAGTTTTCGATAGTTTTAACGAGCCAAACAAGACAAGCGCTCGATATTTTTGTGTAATAATCCCTCAGGTCGAAAAAGATTAAAATCTAGAGGAGGGATAGCACTTCCGATGACCTTAACGAGCCGGAGAGGCTAATCGCTTGATAATCTTTTCATATTTTACGAGTGAGTTGAAAATAGTTTAAAGGAGACTCTTTTTTTAGGAACGAGCGATGATTTCGGGTAGCAACTGATTCCAGGTAAGCTTTGGAATTTTCCAATCATGGCAGTGTCACAAGGATGGCTAGTAGAATCACTCTTCATAGATGTTCCTCGAAAGGGTAAACAATCAAATGGAGGTGAATGATCGGCTGAAAACAGAGTGGAGGTGAAGATGAGAACACGACCAAGGCTCAAAAGATGGCGATAAGGCATTCACAATGGTTATTTACCAGTTCATTTTTTTTTAATGAGCTTGAACTCTGGGGGAAACATTTTCTCATAGCTTATGTTTATTTTTTAACGAGCTTGAACTATGCATTAAAACTGCTCGTGATAATGGTCATTGATTCCTTGATTCGCCATTAGCATTTTGTTCTTTCAAAGATTGTAGTACCTGTTCATTTGCTTCATCAAAACTGATTAGAAATGAAAACATATGCTTGATAAATGAGTTAAGAACACTAATATTTTACTCGAATTACGTGAATGGTAAATTAAAAGTGACTTTTCCCTCTCAGTTTACCATTTCATTTGAAATTGGTTTGTTGGAGTTTTAGAGGTGCTTTCCCACCTAATTTTCACCAGCTGATTTCGAGAGATTCTGTGGATGATTCTTGATTCCGTCTGGACCAGGTAGGAGCTAAACTATGTTCTTCAATTACATTCTTTTATTTTTTCATTCTGAGCCTATTTCCTTGCTTTGCTGAGCCTCTGGGGTTTGAACAATTCGCCCTGGCTCCATCGCATCCTTCCTTAATCGAAAGGTACGAAGCATACTGGCCTTCTCACTGACTAGTCAGTATGCATCGCTCTCAGTACACTAAATGGGGTACGATGGCCGCAAGGAGGAAATTTTTTGCACAGTTTTCTCATAGATATTTTGCTTGTTTTTTGCCAAATGAAGATCCTGACTCTTCTCTTATTTTTTTTTCAGAGATTCATTAGAGAAAAATGGTTGTTACATGGCAAGAACGTGAGCATGAATAAGAGGACACAGCTACTTTACATGATCTAGGCATTGTAGCTGCATTGCGGGATTGTGGCTTGTTGAAGTTTTTCCGTATCTCTAGCATGAGGCAAGAAATCAGCTTGTTGCAATACTTCCTCAATGCCTGGGATCCTATCAACCAGGTGTTCCAGATTAGGGGCAAATTGATCCCCTTGACTATTGTGGACATCTATTTTTTGACCGGTTTATCGAGGCATGGTGCCCCTCTCTCATTATCGGATTCTGCCCGCGGGGGCGAGTCCGTGAGGGAGTATATTTGCCGACACTGCAGAGAGGGATCTCAGCCGAGTACGGACAGCAAGATCAATATCCGAGATGTCACTAACCGGCCCTTGCAGACCATTCTGTTCACTTTTTCTAGACTGGATGGTAGTTCTTCTCTTCACATAGCTAACAAGTCTTACATGCAGTATGCTTTGGAATGCCTTGAACTGAAGGTGTTCAACTGGTGTGATGCAGTACTCTCTGTGATGAAAGAACAATTGACCAAGCTGAAAAGTGGAAGATCCAAGAAATTCGGCTATGGTTCTATTTTGACTGCTTTCGCTTTGGAGAGGATCCCACTGATGCAACCGCAGTACATATCACTTGGCTTACCTCCACTGACTGAACTGCAGATGCAGAGATGGGTTGACCTCATGTCTCGGCATGCTGGCTAGCCTCAGATTTCCTTTTCTGATACTTTCTTCAAGTGGTTCGATCATCGGCAGATGGTTTATGCCAAGTTTCCATATGCTGGCATGGATTTCCGTGGTGACCCGGATTTAGTGCTGTCGGCCGGCGAGCAGTGGGGTGCTATGGGTAAATCTTCTGACCATATCTCTGTTTATTGTTCTTATAATGTTGTTATGCTTTCTTTGATCAAGACTAATCAAAGCTCATGTGCTCATGCAGATATTGGACCAGTTCGACCGGCAATACGCCGCAGAGACCCAGCGGTCGCTCCAGCAGGAGAGGCTATGGGGAGGGCCATCCTTCGTGACCTTGACGTGGTCAAGACTCTTTTAGAACTACAAGACCAGATCGATGGTCTCACCCTTGGTATCTCGAATGTGAGGACCGACGAGCTGCCTCTACGGTTGTAGCGACATACTACTGGAGTGCCGAGTCAATGGACTAGGCTTTTACGCATGATTGCACAGGAAGTGACTTGTTATCACCAGCATCATTAGACTAGGGTACCCCCTAGCATTTTGAGTTTTAGGTCATTTGACCGATTTTGTCTTGGTTACAGAACATTATGTATAAACTACAAACAACTATGTATATATTTTTTGATTTTCGGAGCTTTATTTTGGTTAAGTTACATGATCCTGCTACATATATTGATGTGATGCTTCTTTTTTATAAATGTTGCAAATTTATATCTAACACATAATTTGCCAATGAGTCTGTCAATGTGTTTAAACTTCTAGAAATATGTTGATATTGAATGAAATCAAACTGTCTTTCCAAAATCCTGAATCTTAGGAACATGCGATAGATGGCTGGATTCCGTACGGAGTAGATGCTGGTGAGTTGTAGAATGACAAGTTGCGGGTCTAGCTTGACGACAAGTTGGCATACGCCATGTGCGATGGCATCAGAGAGGAGTTCTATCAATGTGCTGTATTCAACGATATTGTTCATTACCCGACCAATACATACCCCTCTGAAACTTACTAATTCGCCGCTGGAATTGAAAATGGCCCATGCCGTAGAAGACAGGTTCTGCAAACTATGACTTGCTTCGTCAGCATATCCAACGAATGATTCCAATAGGTTCAACATATGCAACGAATGCAAAAAAGCGAATTACCTAACCAAAATAATTGCTCTTAGTGAAAACAAAAATGTAACAAAAGCATAAGGATTACTATGCAGAATTAAGCATAGTAATGCTTGAGGTACAACCCGTTACGGGGTTTCGCCAGTGGAATCCCATCATAGTCCATCAACTCGTAGGATCCTTTTGATAATACACACTTAACAATATAGGGACCCATCCGTAACGATTTTAATTTCCCTGCTCCCAACTTATTGGATTCCTGGTCGTAAAGTAATACCAGGTCACCTTCTAAGAAGACGCGAGGTTTGACATTTTTGTCGAACTACGCTTTGACTCGTTTCTTATGAGCTTCGTTAGCTGAAGCTGCATCATGACCGGTTTCATCCAATTGGATTAGTTCCAAGAAACGAGCCTCTTCTTCTGAGGTTTTGGAGAGAAGGTCGACTGCGAGTTTGAGGGTCGAGATTTCACATTGAACAGGTAAAATTGCTTCCAGACCGTACACAAGTTGAAAAGGTGTAAACCCAATCGCATTTCTTACTGATGTCTGGTATTCCCACAAGGTCGAGTACATGATCAGGTGCCAATTCCGTTTATGGACTCCGATCATTCGTTGTAGCATGCGCTTTAGGACCTTGTTGATTGCCTCAACTTGTCCATTACCTTACAGATAGTACGGAGTGGAGCTATTGTGGGACAGTCCTAATTTGGTAGCAAAATAAACCATCATGTGTTTGCGAAAATGGGATTCATGATTTGTGACTATGGCCTGTGGAATGCCGAATCTGGAGACTACGTGATTAAAAAAAGAAAGGGCAGTCGTTTCGCCGCTGTTGTTTAATGTAGGCATCGCCTCGGCCCATTTGTTAAAACAGTCTACCGCGACAATGATATACCCATGCCCCCCGATCGAGATGGGGTTACATGTCATGAAACCTATGCCCCATTTGGCGAATGGCCCAACAAAAACTACTAGTTGCAGCGGTGCGGGTGGTCTTCTGGTTTTGCTATCGAAAATTTGGCAAGCATGGCAACTTCTAATTGCGGTTATGCAATCTTTGAACATTGTTGGCCAGAAGTATCCTACTCGAAATTTTTTTTTGCATCGTAGCATCACCAGATTGATTCCCCCCACATGCACTTGAATGATAGTCATTTAGGACTTTTTTGGCCTCCTCATGGGTGAGGCACCTCCACAGAACTGTATCGATACCGTGACGGTAAAGGGTACCACCGACGATCACGTAGTATTTTGCTTGGTATCGAATTCGTCACTGTTCCAAGCGTGAGGTATTAGACCTATATGTTTGTATTTGGAGATAGATGATTATATCTCTATATCACAGATCGCTTGAAGATATCAGAAACAAATTTTCATCCACTATTGTTTCTTCAGATGTTGCATCATTGGATGATGATGGGAGATCACATAGTAACTTCGCGAATACCAGGGCTTTCTTTGATTTGGATTTTTTGAATTCCAGATCAAATTCTTGTAAACTTTCTATCCATTTTGAATATTTTCCCCCCAGCAACTGTCGCGACAATATATAAGTCCTGGGGTTGCAATCTAACAAAATGGTAGTTTTTGTGAAGAGGACGTAGTGTCGAAATCTCTGTATCACTTGAACAGCTGCTAGGGAAAGCTTTTCAACATAGGAGTATTTCTTTTCCGTATCATTTAATTTGCATATTAAATAATATATAGATTGTTCAATTCCATTATCTTCTTGAACTAAAACCATTGCTATGGTCGTATCTACTGCAGCCAGATACAGGTTAAAATATTTTTGATAATCAGGAGCATGCATTAATGACACTTTTATTAGAGATTGTTTTAAAGCATCAAAGGAAGCTTGCGCACTTGATCCCAAATGAAGGGTACTTATTTTTTCAATAGACGAGTATAACCTTTAGCTAGTTCGGCATAATTTGGAATGAACCTCCTAAGGAAGTTTGCTTTCCCTTGGAGTTTCTGAATCTGAAGCAAGTTTGTAGGTGGAGGCAAATTGATGATTGCCTAAACCTTACATGGGATGAGATGAATCCCATCCTTTGAGACTACGAAGCCAAGTAAACGACCAGAACTAACACAAAACACGCATTTGTGCGGATTGAGTCGTATATTGTAGTGTCGGCAACGTAGAAATATCGCTCTTAAATGCCATGGATGATCAGTCCGCTTTTGCGAATGATCTGGAAGATCATCGAGATATGGTTGAACGATGTTCTTGATATCATGGAAGGCATAGTTCATTGCTCTCTGAAAAGTTTCCCTTGCGTTCTTTAAACCAAAGGGTAGCTTGCAATATGCAAATGTGCCCACAAACATATGAATGCAGTCTTTGACTTGTCCTATGGGCGGATATTTATTTGATTATACCCAGAAAATCCATCCATGAATGAAAAGATTTCGCATCTGGCGCATTCATCAATTATCTGGTCAATAAAGGGTGTAGGGTAGTTGCCTTTTGGACAAGATTGATTTACATCCCTATAATCGACACACACTCTAGTCGTTCCTTGTTTCTTCATTACAGGAAAAATATTCAATACCCAATCAGTCTGAGGAACAAGGTAAATAAAACCAGCATGGAGGAGTCTTTCAACTTCTGCCTTGATGGCAACGGATTTCTTGGGGTGCACCTGTCGTAGCCATTGTCGTACCAGTTTTTCATCTGGATACATCTTAATTTCGTGTTCAACTATGCTCGAGTCAATACCTGGAATTTCATCATATGACCAAGCAAAGACATCTCTAAACTCGCGAAAGAGAGCGCTATATATTTCCAGTTCTGAAGAAGAACAAGATTTGCCGACACGAATATT
Organism: Pinus taeda; assembly: GCA_000404065.3. Lineage (NCBI taxonomy): Eukaryota > Viridiplantae > Streptophyta > Pinopsida > Pinales > Pinaceae > Pinus > Pinus taeda. The sequence goes on from APFE030803295.1 coordinate 65,276, forward strand.
CTCTACAACATCTGTTTTGGTTGAGATATTGGATAGGTTTCTCTCGGAATCCACCGTATTTACAGTATTCATTAGAAAGTCAAATACTAAAGGATGGTGTAGGTTGCTGGAATTATCTTCTTTCTAGTTCAGAAGATGGGAACGATGGTGGTAATATTCCCATGGTGCCCCGTCAATCATCATCGATTGAATGATTCCTTCGTCTATAGAGTGTAATTGCGACCAAGGATCTGAAGGGGTGTCATATTCCTTAGACCTATCTGTCCAAACACTTGATGAGCATTGATACGGGTCTGCCTCCCATGCTAAAAACATTGACTTCTATAATATTTCCGGGGGGGTTAGAGGCAATACCTGCAAATGATCCATTTTAACATCGTTTTCTGACATCTTTTGAATGGAAGATATCATATTGCAGGTTCCTACATTAGCCACTTCCGCCAAATTGGTTGGAGGTGGTAGGGTAAAAGTTCCCATTAATGTGGGGTCTTTTAGTAGGCCTACTCCAATATTGTGAAGCGTGCTAGGGATTCCATGGATCATCGAAATGCTTCGTGTAACTTGTGAACTGTTGGAGAAAAAATTTTGTTTGTCGATGATTGTAATTCCTTCCTAGGAGGGAAATGGAATTTTCCTAAAGTAGGTCGACACAACGGCTGCCATGGCATAAATCCAGGGTATTCCCAGTAGGATGTTGTAATCGAGGTATTTGTCGATGACTTCAACATCGATTTCTACTGTTTTTCCCCCCAGTTTGACTTGCAAGTTACTTAGTATCCCATACGGGGTGTATGTTTGTCCATCAAATGCTTTCAATGTCGTCGACAATCGCGACAAGGATGGAGATCCCAGAGTTTTCTAGCAACTCATCGACATGATACATGTGGATGCCCCCTCATCAATAATTGTTCTATGAACAATTTTGTTGAGGGCTTTCACTTGAATGAGGAAAGCTAGTTGAGCTGGTAACTAAGGGTCATATCCTTTGTGATTGAAAGATACAAGATTGGAATACGTCGGGTCAATCCCATGTATTGCTGATAATTAAGCCTTCTTTTGGGAGGGTCAATTTTGTAGTACCTCAAGAGTCAACATTGCGGAGGGCGATTGGGATAAATCCTCCACTATATTATAGTATTGTGCTGCTCAGACACGAGGATTAAACGTTGATTTGTGTACTACTCCCTTTGGCAGTTTTATTGTTAATTCAGGAATGATGGGTGGCACAACTTCGATCGAAGTTGTTGTTGAACTACTAGGTTGATCATTATCCTTGTTGTTCAACATCTGTGGATTCCTGTAATATTTACTCCTTGTCGATATGAGAGCATCATTCAGTTGCTTTGAAACTAACAACATTAGCACTTGGGATGGGGAAAAAGTTTTGCTAGAAACCAGATTTGTTCCTGGGTTCGGAAACAGATCAATCAATACAGCCGAGGTTTTCGAAATTTTGAAGGATTTTCTAAGTTCATCTTTATATGGACACTCTCTCGTCCAGTGATGCTCGTCACATATATGACATGGAGTTTTTGGTTTGCTATCCCCAGAAGGGTTTGTAAAAGATTTTCTAGGAGATGAGTCCTCCTGGTTTTTCCTCTTGCCTCCCGGTTGCTTGGTTTCTTTTCCTTTGTCTGTCGACACGACATTTACTTTCGAGGCTAGAAGTTCCTCATTTTCATTTTGACTCGAAACCGTGCGGGTCTTTTTCGACGTATCATTTATGGTTTTAGTGCTTGTCGTACCTATCATGCCATCACTGGCATGAGAGTCTTTATTTGATTTAGGAGGCGGAGGAATGGAAAATTCTAGTCTAGGAGCATCAGGGATTTTACCGTAGAGTGTGCTAGACTGAGTATAGATCAAGTATAGATATTGTGCATGAGTGATAACTTGCTCTTTAGTGACGAATCCTCCCTTTGCCACATCTTATGTAATAGCAGGTAAGAATGACTTAATAAACCATTCAGCCAATAGCTGATCAGGAACATACATTTTTACCATTCTACGATGACGTCGCCATTCATGAATAGGATCGCATATGTGAGTGGCTTTCATTTGTTTGAAATTGGTAAGTAGCTCGGTTCCTGTTTCATACCTTATGGGTAACTGAGAATGGGTTAAAAAGGTTGTGGCTAGGGTACTAAAGTTATCAAACGAAGCTCTAGGCAATTCGATATACCACTTTGCTGCCAGACCAGTTAGCGTTTGCTAAAAGAGGCAAAGCCTGATCGAATCATCATTGAGGGCGTTTGATGAACACCATAGATGAAAGGTCATCACATGATTCAATGAGTCTTCACCCGAATTTCCATTAAATTTAGGAATATCATACAGAAGTTTATGCGGAATTGCCGGCCACCAAGGGGCGTAGGAAATTGGATCGTTCGTTAGTCGATTTAGATCTGGTAACTCTAAAGTTGCCACAAAAGGAAACTGTTGATTCAGACTTGGCTGAGCATACCTAGGATAAGATGGAATTTCTTGAGCAGTTGGTCTTTACATAATAGCATAATGCATTTGAGGTTGGTAACTTTGGTAAGGTTGATGGGCATAACCATTATGATATGGTTGATACGGCTGCCCATTACTTGCAAAGACTTGTTGCTCATATCCTTGGTAAGCTTGCTGGAATTGCAGTTGTTTGTATTGTACCAGCCATGGTTGTGAAGTCATGGGCTGTTGTCCAGTACTGACTGTTTGACCAAGATGGGGGTTGGTGATCCCAATTTGAACTTGTGTCATTCCACTAGTTGGTGATTGCGGTTGTGTCGGAGGTACAAGGGGTTGTTGCATTATAACCTTCGAAACTTGAGGTTGGCATACAACTGGCAACGCTTGTACTTGCGATACTGCCACAATAGCCAACGTAGTCGGGATATTTGTCATAGGTAAACTTTGTTGCATTGAGCATACAACTCTTTGTTGTTGAGGTAGGATTGGCACCCAACCACTAGTTGTAATTCCAGCATAACCTAAATTTTGTTGTGAACTATCGCATGGTTGTCGTTCCGAAGAAGGCAATGAAAGGGTATACAACCCTCCATATGATGGTAATCCAGTAATCAAAGGAATGACTTGCCTTTGGGGACCGATTTGCCCAAATTGACACTGTGAAGGATCAATTTGTCGAGACTCAACGTAAGAGATTCCAGATATAATTCAGTACGAACAAATGGGAGCAATCCATACTGTCAAAATATCCCCTGGATGGAATCCATCTAGCGAATGAGAGCTGGTTGGGATAGATGGCACGCCGACGAACATTGTCGGAGCAGCAGCAGGAGCTTCTGTTGCTGTTGTGTCAGGTAACACAATCCTTGATGTTGTCGGTTGTTCAGACATATTAAGCCTATCCAAAAGATTCCTTAGTGATTCTTTAGGAACTTCTGATGACGGGTGAATATCTTCTGATGAAGAAGGACACAGGGCGATCCCAGCTCCAAATTGCATTGGAGTGTTAGATGGAGGATCTTCCACAATCTCTTCTATGGCAATCAATCCAGGAGGAAGAGGCAGACTGTCAGGTCCGTAAAATATTTCTGGTGCTCAAGAAGATATAAGTTCTACATAAATAGTTGGTTGGGGAGTAACACCTTCCAAATCAGATGTAGATGGAGCCGGTTCAGGAATAGAAGTGTTTACCATCACACTAGGATTAGCTGTAATGTCCTTTTGTTGTTTCGGAATTTCGTCTGTAGAGGCAGGGATACCAGAAAAGATCGGAGTAACTGGAGTCTCTGAGGATGTAGGAGTGCTTGCTCCAACCAACCTAGGGGACTTTGATCCAGTCAAATGAGTTTGGTTTGTCCGGAATGGTTTCGCTTCCAGAGTCAATAACAGTTGACTCGTAAGTCTCCCTGAACAACGGGGTTTTGATTGAATTTCTTCCACGGTTGCAGATTACTTGATCAAATCAAAATAAAAGGGAAAAATGTTTTCGAATTAAATGAATTTTATTCGCTTTGACACAACTTGTTTTTTCAATTTTAAAGAGTCGAGAAAAAACAAAAGATGACTCTAGTTGCCTTCAATTTTTAGTGAGCCTAAAGTGACAAGTGCTCAGATGGACCTTTTCTTTTAAGGAGTCTGAAAAGGAGCAAAATGGACTTCGCTGGAGATCTAGGCAGAGGGGATTACCAAACCAATCTCAAAACTGCAGAATACTTTTACGGTATGGCAGTCAATCTTCCCGAATGTTGTGTTCAGTGCATTGCGATCAGTAGGGCGACAGACACGACTTCCTAAGGATAAAGGATAAAGCCTATTGTGGTCTCCCAATATATACTTGACGGTACGTGGGAGCACAAGTCCATACTGGCACTTGCCATCTCAGAGTGGAGGAATCACCCAACCAACAATGAAAACAACAATTACCAGGTTTTACGATGCCGAAATACGTCTCTAGCCTAGACCTCTATATGTTGGGCGTTAAGTTCCAAAGTGTTGTTAGATTCATTAAATTTATTTTAAGTTGATCTTGCTTAAAAATTTGCCTTTCAGGTTCACCACGTGACGTGTATACAATTCCTAAAATGTAGTCTAAAATGATAAATAACTGTTTAATCTTCCTTTGGCAATGAAAATCTTAGCTACTAACGAAAGAAAGTTGAGAATCCTTCAAAAAAGAGCACAGAACACACACTAAATGCACTGTCCTAAATCAAACCAAGCAGTCTAAATGCAAATGAACATGCATGTATTTTTTTTCAGCCTTCTTAATGTATGAATGATGATAAGAAAGCTAAGTGAAAATCTGAATTATTTTCAAAGCGACAATACTCAACAAATTTCTTTCCAAAATGAAGTGAAGGTAAGGGAGACACTTTGCGATTTCGAAATGAAAATTGCTCTTCGACACTTTAAAAACTACTAATCCAAATCATATACAAGAGTAACCATATAATAGACTATCAAGAACAATGGGATTGTCTTGTATGACTGAAAATGACAGTTACGACACTTTCAGATCAAGAAACGACAGTTCGACTATGCTACTTCTTTGCAAAAGAGAACTGAAAATGGCGCACAATACATAAAAAAACTTACAGTTCTTTGCACAATAGAGGTGGAATAATGTAGGAGAAGGGGGTTTTCATAGAGATATACTGACCAAAGATAGCAAAACTCCTGAATAGGACTGAAAATAGTGAGGAAAAAACCAATGTTTGGAGGTAAAGTTAACCTTCCCTGACCATCGCACCTGTCACACAGTGAATTCAATATGCAGCACACCTATTGCACTCAGGAAGTGCAATGCATATAGAATGCCTTGAAGGCAGGGTGTGATGGTACCAGTGCGAGACTTTAAACAAGTTTTTACTCACAATTTGCAATTTAGTTCAGGGATTTAGGCCGAGTACGTGATGTTCAGTATATGTAAATCACAAGGGTTGATCTAAGGAGGTTACTACAGCCACCACTTAGGGCAATTAGATTGTTTGCAGATCAATTGTTTAATTCATAAACAAAACCAGGAGATAGACTGAAGCAACATTGATCTACTTTGCATTTGTATAACAAATGCAGTTCGAAGGCTAGGTGACTTGGCTTCAGGCTCCGTCTATAAGTTTATAAAAGAAACAAAGAATGGCAAACAAACAATCTAGTCGCTCCCCAGTGGAGTCGCCATTTTGTTACCGGGAATAGTGTCCACTCGGAGCTTCTATTCCCACTAAGACTAGTAGCTATCTTAGAAACAAACAAGTAAAGTCTACTTTCGCTTTCCTTTATGAAAATAGATAAGAGTGGAACAAAGGAGACCAACCTTAGTCTTGCACTTGGTTTCCTTGTTTGATTCCTCTCCTTCCTGATAGACCTTTGCCGCTTCTTCTTCATCTACCCAGTTTAAAAGAGCATCTATGGAATCAAAGCAACATACTACTATCGAAGAACAAAGATCTATATTCATAAATAACACAGGACCAAATATGTGTTAACCATACAAATGCATATATAATGAAACATAAAAGAATATGGAGGAAAAATTGAATAGCTTTATTAAGATCAAGAGTAGCAAGAGGATTACAACCATATGTTCTGACCCAACATCATCCTCTAGTAAGAAATCCCTTCTTCACCTCAAGTAAAGCTTAGATCACCCAACATTATGAAGTTACACTAGAAAACCAACAACACTTCTCTACAAGATACAAGATTCTAGGCTCTGGATATCTGTGATGAGGGATCCATATATAGATGATTGTAGGGGGGTGAGTCATCTTTTGGGGTCTTGATTAGTGTCCTCTCTCTGATACTTCTTGATTCCACTTGGAGAATGATGATCTCTTACTCATCCCTGGTCGAAAACAGAGAGGCAAGTGTCAGAGGGGAAGCTTCTGGAAGATTCCATGATCTTCCACATCGCAAATTGTCCCTGCCATTTGTCCATTCCCGACCATCACACCCTACAGAGGGGCCATTCAGTATGCATTACACCCTGTACATTAGGAAGTTGATATGCATCGCACCCTCTACACTGGGTATTCAGTATGGTCTAGTTTTGACCATTATTGAGCAGTTTTTAGTGGAGAACTTCTGGGAGATGATGTAATCAGTTGATCTTGTTCGTTTAGGCAGTGAAGCAACACTTTTAGGGACTTAGAAGCCCTTAGTTTATGGACATTTATGATTGGGTTTGAAGTGCCCAAAAATGTCTATAACAGTTTCCCCCTAAAGCATTAGGTCGTTAATCTTTTGATGTTGGGTGAAATGCTTTACCATGAGGATCCGAAGTTTTTTCGAGCTGGGAGGTAACCTGTAATAAGATACAATACAATACATTATCTTGACAACATTTTTCATGATCTAGCTGAGGCGGGCATCCCCATGCTCAGCTTTATAAATTCATTTTCATGTACATAGGACACACAATCATCTGTGTAGTAGACTAATGATTTAGACTCATCATCCTTTGATTTGGATGATCATCTGTTTGACAATGATGTACATTTGATGTCTTTATATTCCTGAATATATCGCAGCCCGGATGGATGAAACTAGATCCGGGGTCTTCAAAACTTGTTCAATCTTCACTCGGAGTACAAGTCGATCCATGTGAAAAATGTTATGGAGTCGAACATGGAAAGACATCACCTGATTACCAGCCAATGATGTAAGCCGTTAACAGGCACGAGAGGAATCACCAATAATGACAATGACCCTCAAGGTACTGTAGTACAATTCACGTGGTATGAAAAAGGACTTGGCATTGAACACCACATAAAATATCTCGGTCAAAGGCCATTAATGTAAACCTGTCGCTGAAAGTGAGAAACTTGCCATTGAGGCATGCAAGCTTCAAAGTACTGAATGGGTTGTTCCTAGGTCGACTTCTTAGATAATGAGCTGATGTTGATAAGAAGTGACCCATCATAGCAGGGCCTTAATGAATCCCACATCTATGACAAGAAACGAAGCAAATGATTTTGGAGGTGAAAGCAATCTGATGATACGGTGTTCAGGTGGTGGTCATGAAAGAATGGAGCGTGAATATATTGCAGTGGGTGAGACAGGCGAATTGTTTGAATGACTTCTCTTGAACATATCGACGACACTGACGATGGATTGGTAGCGTTAACCCAAAAGATGGATGGTGTGACGGACCAATGTTGATATGACTAGTGAATGGAACAACCCAACCTGTCTTGGATGCGGAAGGAAAGTGTCATGTCAAGAGCGACTTGCTACCAACAAAGCTTTTTCAAGTTTTCTTCCTAATTTTGCCCAGTCATTGCTGAACAATACCTCTTTATTTTTGTCAAGCTTGAGGAGGATAACATATTCTTGTTCTATAATCCACCCTTCGGGTGAACCTGTTGCTATATTTTAGTGAGCCTAGTGAGAGTGAAACTCGTTCTCGTCCATTTGGACGAGTTTGTCGCTATTAGGTTTTAACGAGTTTAATGACAAAGATAACTTGGTCCTTTTCAATTTTAGAGAGTCTGAAAGGGATAGAAAGGAGACTCCAAAGATTCTTTTCGTCATATAATCCCTTAAGTCTGAAAAAAGCATAAAATAATATGAAAGGGATGAGTTTTTGATAGTTTTAACGAGCCGAACAAGACAAGCGCTCGATATTTTTGTGTAATAATCCCTCAGGTCGAAAAAGATTAAAATCTAGAGGAGGGATATCATTTCTGATGACCTTAATGAGCCGGAGAGGCTAATCGCTCGACAATCTTTTCATATTTTACGAGTCAGTTGAAAAGAGCTTAAAGGAGACTCGTTTTTCGAGGAACGAGTGATGATTTCAAGTAGCAGTTGATTCCAGGTAAGGTTTGGAATTTTCCAATCATGGCAGTGTCACAAGGATGGCTAGTAGAATCACTCTTCGCAGATGTTCCTCGAAAGGGTAAACAATCAAATGGAGGTGAATGATCGGCTGAAAACAGAGTGGAGGTGATGATGAGAACACAACCAAGGCTCAAAAGCTGGCGATAAGGCATTCACAATGGTTATTTACCAGTTCATTTTTTTTAATGAGCTTGAACTTTGGGGGAAACATTTGCTCATAGCTTATGTTTATTTTTTAACGAGCTTGAACTATGCATTAAAACTACTCGTGATAATGGTCATTGATTCCTTGATTCGCCATTAGCATTTTGTTCTTTCAAAGATTGTAGTACCTGTTCATTTGCTTCATCAAACTTATTAGAAATGAAAACATATGTTGTATAAATGAGTTAAGAACACTAATATTTTACTCGAATTACGTGAATGGTAAATTAAAAGTGAATTTTCCCTCTCATTTTACCATTTCATTTGAACTTGGTTTGTTGGAGTTCTGGAGGTGCTTTTCCCCCCCGATTTTCACCAGCTGATTTCGGGAGATTCTGTGGACAATTCTTGACACCGTCTGGACCAGGTAGGAGCTAAACTTGTGTTCCTCAATTGCATTCTTTTCTTTTTTAATTCTGAGCTTGTTTCCTTGCTTTGATGAGCCTCTGGGGTTTGAACAATTCGCCCTGGCTCCATCCCATCCTTCCTTAATCGAAAGGTGCGAAGTATACTGGCTACATCGCTCTCAATACACTTACTGGGGTACGATGGCCGCAAGCAGGAAATTTTTTGCATAGTTTTCTCATATATTTTTTGCCTGTTTTTTGCCAAATGAAGATCCTGACTCTTCTCTTATTTTTTTTCAAAGATTCATCAGAGAAGAATGGTTCTTACATGGCAAGAACGTGAGCATGAAGAAGCGGACACGACTTCTTTACATGATCCGGGCATTGTAGCTGCATTGTGGGACTGTGGCTTGTTGAAGTTTTTCCGTATCTCTAGCATGAGGCAATAAATCAGCTTGTTGCAATACTTCCTCAATGCCTGGGATCCTATCAACCAGGTGTTCTAGATTAGGGGCAAATTGATCCCCTTGACTGTTGTGGACATCTATATTTTGACCAGTTTATCGAGGCATGTTGCCCCTCTCTCATTATCGGGTTCTGCCTACGGGGGCGAGTTCGTGAGGGAGTATATTCGCCGACACTACAGAGAGGGATCTCAACCGAGTATGGACGAAAAGATCAATATCCTAGATGTCACTAACCGGCCCTTGTAGACCATTCTGTTCACTTTTTCTAGACTGGCTGGTAGTTCTGCTCTTCACATAGCTAACAAGTCTTACATACAGTATGCTTTGGAATGCCTTGAACCGAAGGTGCTCAACTGGTGTGATGTAGTACTCTCTGTGATGAAAGAACAACTGACCAAGGTGAAAAGTGGAAGATCCAAGAACTTCGGCTATGGTTCTATTTTGATCGCTTTCGCTTTGAAGAGGATCCCACTGATGCAACCGCAGTACATCTCACTTGGCTTACCTCCACCGACTGAACCACAGATGCAGAGATGGGTTGACCTCATGTCTCCGCATGTTGGCTAGCCTCAGATTTTCTTTTCTGATACTTTCTTCAAGTGCTTCGATCATCGGGAGATGGTTTATGCCAAGTTTCCATATGTTGGCATGGATTTCCGGGGTGACCCGGATTTAGTGCTATCGGCCGGCGAACAGTGGGGTGCTATGGGTAAATCTTATGACCATATCTCTGTTTATTGTTCTTATAATTTTCTTATGCTTTCTTTGATCAAGACTAATAAAAACTCATGTGCTCATGCAGATATTGGACCAGTTCGACCGACAGTACGCCGCAGAGACTCAGCGGCTGCTCCAGCAGGAGAGGCTGTGGGGAGGGCCATCCTTCGTGACCTTGACGTGGTCGAGACTATTTTAGCACTACAAGACCAGATTGAGGGTCTTACCCTTGGTATCCCAGATGTGAGGACTGACGAGTTGCCTCTGCGGTTGTAGCGACATACTATTGGAGTGTCGAGTCAACGGACTAGGCTTTTACGCATGATTGCACAGGCAGTGACTTGTTATCGCCAGCATCATTAGACTAGGGTGCCCCTAGAATTTTGAGTTTTAGGTCATTTGACCGATTTTGTCTTGGTTACATAACATTATGTATAAACTACAAACAGTTATGTATATATTTTTTGATTTTCGGAGCTTTATTTTGGTTAAGTTACATGATCCTGCTGCATATATTGATGTGATGCTTCTTTTTTATAAATGTCGCAAATGTCTATCTAACACATAATTTGCAAATGAGTCTGTCAATGTGTTTAGACTTCTAGAAATATGTTGATATTGAATGAAATAAAACTATCTTTCCAAAATGCTGACTCTTAGGAACATGCGATAGATGGCTGGATTCCGTACGGAATAGATGCTGGTGAGTTGTAGAATGACAAGTTGCGAGTCTAGCCTGACGACAAGTCGGCATATTCCATGTGCAATGGAATCATAGAGGAGTTCTATCAACGTGCTGTATTCAGCGATATTGTTCGTTGCCTGACCAATAGATACCCCTTTGAAACTTGCTAACTCGCCGCTGGAATTGAAAATGGCCCATACCGTAGAAGACAGGTTCTGCAAACTATGACTTGCTTCGTCAGCATATCCAACGAATGATTCCAATAGGTTTGATATTTGCAATGAATGCAAAAAAGTGAATTACCTAACCAAAATAATTTCTCTTAGCGAAAACAAAAATGTAACAAAAGCATAGGATTACTATGTGAAATTAAGCATAGTAACACTTGAGGTACAACCCGTTGCAGGGTTGCGCCAATGGAATCCCATCATAGTCCATCAACTCGTAGGCTCCTTTTGCTAATACATGCTTAACAATATAGGGACCCATCCATAACGATTTTAATTTCCCTGCTCCCAACTTATCGGATTCCTGGTCGTAAAGTAAGACCAGGTCACCTTCTAAGAAGACACGAGGTTTGACATTTTTGTCGAACTACGCTTTGACTCGTTTCTTATGAGCTTCGTTAGCTGAACCTGCATCACGATAGGTTTCATCCAATTAGATTAGTTCCAAGAAATGAGCCTCTTCTTCTGAGGTTCTGGGGAGAAGGTCGACTGCGAGTTTGAGGGAAGAGATTTCACATTGAACAGGTAAGATTGCTTCCAGACTGTACACAAGTTGAAAAGGTGTAAACCCGGTCGCATTTCTTACCGATGTCCAGTATGCCCACAAGGCCGAGTACAAGATCAGGTATTCCATTTATGGACTCCGATCATTCTTTGTAGCATGCGCTTTAGGACCTTGTTGATTGCCTCAACTTGTCCGTTAGGTTACGGATAGTACGGAGTGGAGCTATTGTGGGACAGTCATAATTTGGTAGCCAAATCAACCATCATGTGATTGGTAAAATGTGATTCATGATATGTGACTATGGCCTGTGGAATGATGAATCTGGAGACTACGTGATTAAAAAAAAAAGGGCAGCCGTTTCGCCGTTGTTGTTTAATGTAGGCATCGCCTCGGCCCATCTGGTAAAATAGTCTACCGTGACTATGATATACCCATGCCCCCCGGTCGAGGTGGGGTTACATGTCATGAAATCTATGCCCCATTTGGCGAATGGCCCAACAACAACTACTGGTTGCAGCAGTGCGGGTGGTCTTCTGGTTTTGCTATCAAAAATTTGGCAAGCATGGCAACTTCTAATTGCGGTTATGCAATCTTTGAACATTGTTGGCCAAAAGTATCCTGCTCGATTTTTTTTTTGCACCATAGCATAACCAGATTGATGCCCCCCACATGCACCTGAATGATAGTCATTTAGGACTTTTTCGGCCTCCTCATGGGTGAGGCGCCTCCACAGAACTGTATCGATACCTCGACGGTAAAGGGTACCACCGACGATCACATAGTCTTTTGCTTGGTATCGAATTCGTCGTTGTTCTGAGCATGAGCTATTAGATCTATATGTTTGTATCTGGAGATAGATGATTATATCTCTGTACCAAAGATCTCTTGAAGATATCAGAAACAATTTTTCATGCACGATTGCTTCTTCGGATGTTGCATCATTGGATGATGATGGGAGATCACATAGTAACTCCGCGAATACCAAGGCTTTCTTTGATTTGGATTTTTTGAATTCCAGATCAAACTCTTGTAAAATTGTTGTCCATTTTGAATATTTTCCCCCCAGCAACTGTCGCGGCAATATATAAGTCATGGGGTTGTAATCTAACAAAATGGTAGTTTTTGTGAAGAGGACGTAGTGTCGAAATCTCTGTATCGCTTGAACAACTACTAGGGCAAGCTTTTCAACATAGGAGTATTTCTTTTCCGTATCATTTAATTTTCGGCCTAAATAATATATAGGATGTTCAATTCCATTATCTTCTTGAACTAAAACCATTGCTATGGTCGTATCTGCTGTAGCTAGATACAGGTTAAAATCTTTTTGATAATCAGGAGCATGCATTAATGACACTTTTATTAGAGATTGTTTTAAAGCATCAAAGTAAGCTTGCGTGACTTGATCCCAAATGAAGGGTACTTATTTTTTCAATAGACGAGTATCACCTTTAGCTAGTTCGGGGTAATTTGGAATGAACCTCCTAAGGAAGTTTGCTTTCCCTTGGAGTTTCTGAATCTGAAGCAAGTTTGTAGGTGGAGGCAAATCGATGATTGCCTGAACCTTACATGGGTCGAGATGAATCCCATCCTTTGAGACTACGAAGCCAAGTAAACAACCATAACTGACACAAAACACACATTTGTGTGGATTGAGTTGTATCTTGTATTTTTGGCAACGTTGAAATATCACTCTCAAATGCCACAGATGATCAGTCTGCTTTTGCGAATGAGCTAGAAGATCGTCGAGATATGGTTGAACGATGTTCTTGATGTCATGGAAAGCATAGTTCATTGCTCTCTGAAAAGTTTCCCCTGCGTTCTTTAAACCAAAGGGTAGCTTGTGATATGCGAATGTGCCCCACGAACAGATGAATGTAATCTTTGACTGGTCCTGTGGGTGGATATTTATTTGATTATACCCAGAAAATCCATCCATGAATGAAAAGATTTCGCATCCCGCGCATTCATCAATTATCTGGTCAATAAAGGGTGTAGGGTAGTTGCCTTTCAGACAAGCTTGATTTACATCCCTGTAATTGACACACACTCTAATCATTCCTTGTTTCTTCATTACAGGAACAATATTCGATACCCAATCAGTCAGAGGAATGAGGTAAATAAAACCAGCATGGAGGAGTCTTTCAACTTCTGCCTTGATGGCAACAGATTTCTTGGGGTGCACCTGTCGTAGCCATTGTCATACCGGTTTGACATATGGATACATCTTAATTTCGTGTTCAACTATGCTCGAGTCAATACCTGGAATTTTGTCATATGATCAAGCAAAGACATCTCTAAACTCACGAAAGAGAGCGCTATATATTTCCAGTTCTGAAGAAGAACAAGATTTGCCGACATGAATATTCTATACAACATCTGTTTTGGTTGAGATATTGGATAGGTTTCTCTCGGAATCCACCATATTTACAGTATTCATTAGAAAGTCAAATACTGAAGGATGGTGTAGGTTGCTGGAATTATCTTCTTTCCAGTTCAGAAGATGGGAACGATGGTGGTAATCTTCCCATGGTTCCCTGTCAATCATCATCGATTGAATGATTCCTTCGTCTGTAGAGTGTACTTGTGACCAAGGATCTGAAGGGGTGTCATATTCCTTAGACCTATCTATCCAAACACTTGATGAGCGTTGATACGGGTCTGCCTCCCACGCTAAAAAAACTAATTGCTATAATATTTCCAGGGGGTTAGAGGCAATACCTGTGGATGATCCATTTTAACATCGTTTTCTAACATCTTTTGAACGGAAGATATCATATTGCAGGTTCCTACGTTAGCCACTTCCGCCAAATTGGTTGGAGGTGGTAGGGTAAAAGTTCCCATTAATGTGGGGTCTTTTAGTAGGCCTACTCCGATATTGTGAAGTGTGCTAGGGCTTCCATGAATCATCAAAATGCTTCCTGTAACTTGTGAACTGTTGGCGAGAAAAGTTTGTTGGTCGATGATTGTAATTCCTCCCTAGGAAGGAAATGCAATTTTCCTAAAGTAGGTCGACACAATGGCTTCCATGGCATAAATCCAGGGTATTCCCAGTAGGATGTTGTAATCGAGGTTTCTGTCGATGACTTCAACATCGATTTCTACTGTTTTTCCCCCTAGTTCGACTTGCAAGTTACTTAGTATCCCATACGGGGTGTATGTTCGTCCATTAAATGCTTTCAATGTCATCGACGATCGCGACAAGGATGGATACCCCAGAGTTTTCCAGCAACTCATCGACATGATACATGTGGATGCCCCCTCATCAATAATTGTTCTATGAACATTTTTGTTGAGGGCTTTCACTTGAATGAGGAAAGCTAGTTGAGCTGGTAACTGAGGGTCATATCCTTTGTGATTGAAAGATACAAGACTGGAATCCGTCGGGTCAATCCCATGTATTGCTGATAATAAAGCCTGCTTTTGGGAGGGGCAATTTTGTAGTACCTCAAGAGTCGACATCGCGGAGGGCGATTGGGCTAAATCCTCCACTATATTACAATGTTGTGCTGCTTAGGCATGAGGATTAAATGTCGATTTGTGTACTAATCCCTTTGGCAGTTTTATTGTTAATTCAGGAATGATGGGTGGCACAACTTTGGTCGAAGTTGTTGTTGAACTACTAGGTTGATCATTATCCTTGTTGTTCAACATCTGTGGATTCTTGTAATCTTTACTCCTTGTCGATATGAGAGCATCATTCATTTGCTTTGAAACTAACAACATTAGCACTTGGGACGGGGAAGCATTTTTGCTAGAAACTATATTTGTTCCTGGGTTCGGAAATAGATCAATCAATACAGCCGAGGTTTTCGAAATTTTGAAGGATTTTCTAAGTTCATCTTTATATGGACACTCTCTGGTCCAGTGATCCTCGTCACATATATGACATGGAGTTTTTGGTTTCCTATCCCCATAAGGGTTTGTAAAAGATTTTCTAGGAGATGAGTCCTCCTGGTTTTCTTCTTGCCTCCCGGTTGCTTGGTTTCCTTGCCTTTGTCTGTCGACATGGAATTTACTTCCGAGGCTAGAAGTTCCTCATTTTCATTTTGACTCAAAACCGTGCGGGTCTTTTTTGACATAGCCTTTATGGTTTTAGTGCTTGCCGTACCTATCATGCCATCACTGGCATGAGAGTCTTTATTTGATTTAGGAGGTGGAGGAACAGAAAATTCTAGTCTAGGAGCATCAGGGATTTTATCGTAGAGCGTGCTAGATTGAGTATAGATCAAGTCTAGATATTGTGCACGAACAATAACTTGCTCTTCAGTGATGAATCCTCCCTTTGCCACATCTTCTCTAATAGCAAGTAATAGTGACTTAATAAACCATTCAGCAAATAGCTGATTAGGAACATACGTTTTTACCATTCTACGACGACGTCGCCATTCAGGAATATGATCGCATACGTGAGTGGCTGTCATTTGTTCGAAATTGGTAAGTAGCTCGGTTCCTCTTTCATACCTTATGGGTAACTGAGAATGGGTTAAAAAGGTTGTGGCTAGGGTACTAAAGTTATCAAACGAAGCTCTAGGCAATTCGATATACCACTTTGTTCCCGGACGAGTTAGTGTTTTCTGAAAGAGGCGAAGCCTGATCGAATCATCATTGAGGGTGTTTGATGAACACCATAGATGAACGGTCATCACATGATTCAATGGGTATTCACTTGAATTTCCATTAAATTTAGGAATATCAGATGGAAGTTTATGTGGAATCACTAGCCACCAAGGGGCGTAGGCAATTAGATCGTTCGTTAGTCGATTTAGATCTAGTAACTCTAAAGTTTCCACAAAAGGCAACTGTTTATTCAGACTTGTTTGAGCATACCCAGGATAAGATGGAATTGCTTGAGCAGTTGGTCTTTACATACTAGCATAATGCATTTGATGTTGGTAACTTTGGTAAGGTTGATGGGCATAACCATTATGATATGGTTGATACGACTGCCCATCACTTGCAAAGACTTGTTGCTCATATCCTTGGAAAGATTGCTGGAATTGCAGTTGTTGGTATTGCACTAGCCATGGTTGTGAAGTCATGGGCTGTTGTCCAGTACTGACTGTTAGACCAAGATGGGGGTTGGTGATCCCAATTAGAACCTGTGTCATTCCACTAGTTGGTGATTGTGGTTGTGTCGGAGGTACAAGGGGTTGTTGCATTATAACCTTCGAAACTTGAGGTTGGCATACAACTGGCAACACTTATACTTGCGATACTGCCACAATAGCCAACGTAGTGGGGATATTTGTCATAGGTAAACTTTGTTGCATTGAGCATACAACTCTTTGTTGTTGAGGCAGGATTGGCACCCAACCGCTAGTTGTAATTCCAGCATAACCTAAATTGTGTTGTGAACTATCGCATGGTTGTCCTTCTGAAGAAGGCAATGAAAGGGTATACAACCCTCCATACGACGGTAATCCAGTAATCAAAGGAATGACTTGCCTTTGGGGACCGATTCGCCCAAATTGACACTGTGAAGGATCAATTTGTCGAGACTCAACATAAGAGATTCCAGATATAATTCCGGAAAATCAAACGAGAACAATCCATACTGTCAAAATATCCCCTAGATGGACTCCATCTAGTGATTGAGAGCTGGTTGGGATAGATGGCACACCGACCCAACATTGTCGGAGTAGCAGCAGGAGCTTTTGTTGCTACTGTGTCAGGCAACAGAGTCCTTGATGTTGACAGTTGTTCAGACATATTAAGCCTATCCAAAAGATTCCTTAGTGATTCTTTAGGAACTTTTGATCACAGGTGAATATCTTTTGATGAAGAAGGACACAGGGCGATCCCAGCTCCAAATTGCATTGGAGTGTTAGATGGAGGATCTTCCATAATATCTTCTATGGCAATCGATCCAGGAGGAAGAGGCAGACTGTCAGGTCCGTAAAATATTTCTGGTGCTGAAGAAGATATAAGTTCTGCAGCAATAGATGGTTGGGGAGTAACGCCTTCTGAATCAGATGTAGATGGAGCCAATTCAGGAATAGAAGTGTTTACCATCACACTAGGATCAATTGTAATGTCCTTTTTTTGTTGCGGAATTTCTTCTGTAGAGGCAGGGATACCAGAAATGTTCGGAGTAACTGGAGTCTCTGAGGATGTAGGAGTGCTTGCTCCAAGCAACCTAGGGGACTTTAATCTAGGCAAACGAGTTCACTTTGTCCGGAATGGTTTCGCTTCCGGAGTCAATGACAGTTGACTCGTAAGTCTCCACGAACGATGGGGTTTTGATTGACTTTCTTCCACGATTGCGGATTACTTGATCAACTCAAAATAAAGGGAAATTTTTTTTCGAATTAAATAAATTTTATACGCTTTGACACAACTTGTTTTTTCAATTTTAAAGAGTCATGAAAAAACAAAAGATGACTCTAGTCCCCTTCGATTTTTAGTGAGCTTGAAGTGATAAGTGCTCAGGTGGAACTTTTATTTTAAGGAGTCTGAAAAGGAGAAAAATGGAATTCTCTGGAGATCTAGGCAGAGGGGATTACCAAACAAATCTCAAAACTGTAGAATAATTTTTACGGTATGGCAGTCAATCTTGCCGAATGTTGTATTTAGTGCATTGTGATTGGTAGGGCGACAGACAAGTCTTCCTAAGGATAAAGGATGCAGCCTATTGTGGTCTCCCAATATATACTTGACAGTACGTGGGAGCACAAGTCCGTACTGGCACTTGCCATCTCAGAGTGGAGGAATCACCCAACCAACAATGAAAACAACAGTTACTAGGTTTTACGATCCCGAAATACGTCTCTAGCCTAGACCTCTAGATGTTGTGCGTTAAGTTCCAAAGCGTTGTTAGATTCATTAAATTTATTTTAAGTTGATCTTGCTTAAACATTTTCCTTTCAGGTTCACCGCGTGACGTGTATACAATTCCTAAAATGCAGTCTAAGATGATAAACAACTATTTAATCTTCTTTTGGCAATGAAAATCCTAGCTACTAAGGAAAGAAAGTTGAGAATCCTTCAACAAAGAGCACAGAGCACACACTAAATGCACTGTCCTAAATCAAACCAAGCAGTCTAAATGCAAATGCACATGCATGTATTTGTTTTAAGCCATCTTAATGTATGAATGACGATAAGAAAGCTAAGTGCAAATCTGAATTATTTTCAAAGCGACAATACTCAAAAAAAATTCTTTTCAAAATGAAGTGAAGGTAAGGGAGACACTTTGCAATTTCGAAATGAAAATTGCTATTCGACACTTTAAAAACTACTAATCCAAATCATATACAAGAGTAACCATATAATAGACTATCAAAAACGATGGGATTGTCTTCTATGACTGAAAATGATAGTTACGACACTTTTAGATCAAGAAACGACAGTTCGACTATGCTACTTCTTTGCAAAAGAGAACTGAAAATGGGGCACAACACATAAAAACACTTACAGTTCTTTGCACAATATAGGTGGAATAATGTAGGAGAAGGGGGTTTTTGCAGAGATATATGACCACAGACAGCAAAACTCCTAAATAGGACTAAAAAATAGTGAGGAAAAAACCAAAGTCTGAAGGTAAAGTTAACCTTCCCTGACCATCGCATCTGTCACACAATGAATTCAATATGCAACGCACCTACTCCACTCAGGAAGTGTGATGCATACAGACTGCCTTGAAGGTAGGGTGTGATGGTACCAGTGTGAGACTTTAAACGAGTTTTTACTCACAATTTGCAATTCAGTTCAGGGATTTAGGCCGAGTAAGTGATGTTCAGTATATGTAAATCACAGGGGTTGATCTAAGGAGGTTACTAGAGCCACCACTTAGGGAAATTAGACTGTTTGTAGATCGATTGTTTAATTAATAAACAAAACTAGGAGATAGACTGAAACAACATTGATCTACTTTGCATTTGTATAACAAATGCATTTCAAAGGCTAGCTGGCTTGGCTTCAGGCTCCGTCTATAAGTTTATAAAAGAAACAAAGATAGGCTAACAAATAATCTAGTCGCTCCCCAGTGGAGTCGCCATTTTGTTACCAGGAATAGTGTCCACTCGGAGATGCTATTCCCACTAAGACTAGTAGCTATATTAGAAACAAACAAGTAAAGTCTACTTTCGCTTTCCTTTATTAAAATAGATAAGAGTGGAACAAAGGAGACCAACCTTAGTCTTGCGCTTGGTTTCCTTGTTTGATTCCTCTCTTTACTGATAGGCCTTTGCCGCTTCTTCTTCGTCTACCCAGCTTCAAAGAGCACCTGTGGAATCAAAGAAACATACTACTATCGAAGAACAGAGATCTATATTCATAAATAACACAGGACCAGATATGTGTTAACCATAGAAATGCATATATAATGAAACATAAAAGAATATGTAGGAAAAATTGAATAGCTTTATTAAGATCAAGAGTAGAAAGAGGATTACAACCATATGTTCTGACCCAACATCATCCTCCAATAAGAAAGCGATTCTTCACCTCAAGTAAAGCTTAGATCACCCAACATTATGAATTTACACTAGAAAACCAACAACACTTCTCTACAAGATACAAGATTCTAGCCTCTGGATCTCTGTGATGAGGGATCCATATATAGATGATTGTAGGGGGGTGAGTCATCTTTTGGGGTCTTGATTAGTGTCCTCTCTCTGATAGTTCCTAATTCCACTTGGAGAATGATGATCTCTTACTCATCCCTGGTCAAAAACAGAGAGGCAAGTGTCAGAGGGGAAGCTTCTGGAAGATTCCATGATCTTCCACCTCGCAAATTGTCACTGCCATTTGTCCATTCCCGACCATCACACCCTAAATAGGGGCCATTCAGTATGCATTGCACCCTATACACTAGGAAGGTGCTATGCATCGCACCCTCTGCACTGGGTATTCAGTATGGTCTAGTTTTGACCATTTCTGAGCAGTTTTTAGTGGAGAACTTCTGGGAGATGATGTAATCAGCTGACCCTTTTCCTTTAGGCAGTGAAGCAACACTTTTAGGGACTTAGGAGCCCTTAGTTTATGGACATTTATGATTGGGGTTGAAGTGCCCAAAAATGTCTATAAGAGTTGCCCCCTAAAGAATTAAGTCGTTAATCTTTTGATGTTGGGTGAAATGATTTACCATGAGGATCCGAAGTTTTTTCAAGCTGGGAGGCCACCTGTAATAAGATACTATACAATACATTATATTGACAACATTTTTCATGATCTAGCTGAGGCGGGCATCCCCATGCTCAACTTTATAAATTCATTTCCATGTACATAGGACAGACAATCGTCTGTGTAGCAGACTGATGATTTAGACTCATCATCCTTTGATTTGGATGATCATTTGTTTGGAAATGATGTATATTTGATGTCTTTATATTCCTGAATATATCGCAACTCGGATGGATGAAAATAGATCTGGGGTCTTCAAAACTTGTTCAATCTTCATTCGGAGTACATGTCGATCCATGTGAAAAATGTTCTGGAGTCGAACATGGAAAGACATCACCTGATTACCATCCAATGATGTAAGCCGTTAACAGGTGCGAGAGGAATCACCAATAATGAAAATGTCCCTCAAGGTACTGCAGTACAATTCGTGTGGTGTGAAAAAGGACTTGGCATCGAACACCATGCAAAATATCTCGGTCAAAGGCCATTAATGTAAACCTGTCGTTGAAAGTGAGAAACTTGCCATTGAGGCATGCAAGCTTCAAAGTACTGAAAGGGTTGTTCCTAGGTCGGATTCTTGGATAATAAGCTGATGTTGAAAAGAAGTGACCCATCATAGGAGGGCCTTAATGAATCCCACATCTATGACACGAAACGAAGAAAATGATTTTGGAGGTGAAAACAATCTGATGATATGGTGTTCAGGGTGGCGGTCATGAAAGAATGGAGTGTGAATGTATTGCAGTGGGTGAGACAGGCGAATTGTCTGAATGACTTCTCTTGAACATATCGGAAACATTGACGATGGATTGGTAGCGTTAACCCCAAATATGGATGGTGTGACGGACCAATGGTGATATGACCAGTGAACGGAACAACCCAACCCAGCTTGGATGCGGAAGGAAAGTGTCATGTTTAAGAGCGACTTGCTACCAATAAAGCTTTTTCAAGTTTTCTTCCTAATTTTTCCCAGTCATTGCTGACCAGTACCTCTTTATTTTTGTCAAGCTTGAGGAGGATAACATATGCTTTTTCTGTAATCCGCCATTCAGGTGAACCCGTCGCTATATTTTAGCGAGCCTAGCGACAGTGAAACTCGTTCTCGTCCATTTGGACGAGTTTGTCGCTATTAGGTTTTAACAAGTTTAACGACAAAGATAATTTGGTCCTTTTCAATTTTAGAGAGTCTGAAAGGGACAGAAAGGAGACTCCGAAGATTATTTTTCGTCATATAATCCCTTATGTCTGAAAAAGCGTAAAATAATATGAAATGGATGAGTTTTCGATAGTTTTAACGAGTCGAACAAGACAAGCGCTCGATCTTTTTGTGTAATAATCCCTCAGGTCGAAAAATTTTAAAATCTAGAGGAGGGATAACACTTCCGATGACCTTAACAAGAAGGAGAGTCTAATCGCTCAGAAATCTTTTCATATTTTACGAGTCAGTTGAAAAGAGCTTAAAGGAGACGCGTTTTTCGAGGAACGAGTGATGATTTCGGGTAGCAGTTGATTCCAGGTAACATTTGGAATTTTCCAATCATGGCAGTGTCACAAGGATGGCTAGTAGAATCACTCTTCGTAGATGTTCCTCGAAAGGGTAAACAATCAAATAGAGGTGAATGATCAGCTGAAAACAGAGTGGAGGTGATGATGAGAATATGACAAAGGCTCAAAAGCTAGCGATAAGGCATTCACAATGGTTATTTACCAGTTCATTTTTTTTTAATGAGCTTGAACTCTGGGGGAAACATTTGCTCATAGCTTATGTTTATTTTTTAATGATCTTTAACTATGCATTAAAACTGCTCGTGATAATGGTCATTGATTCCTTGATTCGCCATTAGCATTTTGTTCTTTCAAAGATTGTAGTACCTGTTCATTTTTTTCATCAAACTGATTAGAAATGAAAACATTTGCTTGATAAATGAGTTAAGAACACTAATATTTTACTCGAATTACGTGAATGGTAAATTAAAAGTGACTTTTCCCTCTCATTTTACCATTTCATTTGAACTTGGTTTGTTGGAGTTCTAGAGGTGCTTTTCCCCCCTGATTTTTACCAGCTAATTTCGGGAGATTCTGTGGACGATTCTTGATGCCGTCTGGACCAGTAGGAGCTAAACTTGTGTTCTTCAATTCCATCATGTTATTTTTTAATTCTGAGCCTGTTTCCTTGCTCTGCTGAGCCTCTAGGGTTTGAACAATTCGCCCTGGATCCATTGCATCCTTCCTTAATTGAAAGGTGTGAAGCATACTGGCCTTCTCATTGACTAGTCAGTATGCATCGCTCTCAGTACACTTACTGGGGTACGATGGCCACAAGGAGGAAATTTTTTGCATAGTTTTCTCATAGATTTTTTTCCTATTTTTTGCCAAATGAAGATCCTAACTCTTCTCTTATTTGTTTTTTCAGAGATTCATCATAGAAAAATGGTTGTTACATGGCGAGAACGTGAGCATGAAGAAGAGGACACGACTGCTTTACATGATCCGGGCACTGTAGCTGCATTGCGGGATTGTGGCTTGTTGAAGTTTTTCCATATCTCTAGCATGAGGCAATAAATTAGCTTGTTGCAATAATTCCTCAATGCCTGGGATCCTATCAACCAGGTGTTCCAGATTAGGGTCAAATCAATCCCCTTGACTATTGTGGACATCTATTTTTTGACCGGTTTATCGAGGCATGGCGCCCCTCTCTCATTATCGGGTTCTGCCTGCAGGGGCGAGTCCTTGAGGGAGTATATTCACCGAAACTATAGAGAGGGATCTCAGCTGAGTATGGATGGCAAGACCAATATCTGAGATGTCACTAACCAGCCCTTACAGATCATTCTGTTCACTTTTGCTAGACTGGCTAGTAGTTCTGCTCTTCACATAGCTAACAAGTCTTACATGCAGTATGCTTTGGAATGCCTTGAACCGAAGGTGTTCAAATGGTGTGATGCAGTACTCTTTGTGATGAAAGAACAACTGACCAAGGTGAAAAGTGGAATATCCAAGAACTTCGGCTATGGTTCTATTTTGACCGCTTTCGCCTTGGAGAGGATCCCGCTGATGCAACCGCAGTATATGTCACTTAGCTTACCTCCACCGACTGAACCACAGATGCAAAGATGGGTTGACCTCATGTCTCGACATGCTGGCTAGCCTCAGATTTCCTTTTTTGGTACTTTCTTCAAGTGGTTTGATCGTCAGGAGATGGTTTATGCCAAGTTTCCATATGCCAGCATGGATTTCCGGGGTGACCCAGATTTAGTGTTGTCGGCCGGCGAGCAATGGGGTGTTATGGGTAAATCTTCTGACCATATCTATGTTTATTGTTCTTATAATGTTCTTATGCTTTCTTTGATCAAGACTAATAAAAAATCATGTGCTCATGTAGATATTAGACCAGTTCAACCGCCAGTACGCTGCAAAGACCCAACGGCCGCTCCAGCAGGAGAGGCTGTGGGGAGGGCCATCCTTCGTGACCTTGACGTGGTCAAGACTCTCTTAGCACTACAAGACCAGATCGAGGGTATGACCCTTGGTATCCCGGATGTGAGGACTGATGAGCTACCTCTGCAGTTGTAGCGACATACTACTGGAGTGCCGAGTCGATGGACTAGGCTTTTACGCATGATTGCACAGGCGGTGACTTGTTATCACCAACATCATTAGACTAGGGTGCCCCCTAGCGTTTTGGGTTTTAGGTCATTTAACTGATTTTGTCTTGGTTACAGAACATTATGTATAAACTACAAACAGTTATGTATATATTTTTTGATTTTCGGAGCTTTATTTTGGTTAAGTTACATGATCCTGCTACATATATTGATGTGATGCTTCTTTTTATAAATGTCGCAAATGTCTATCTAACACATAATTTGCCAATGAGTCTATCAATGTGTTTAGACTTCTAGAAATATGTTGATATTGAATGAAATCAAACTATCTTTCCAAAATGCTGACTCTTAGGAATATGCGATAGATGGCTGGATTCCGTACGGAATAGATGTTGGTGAGTTGTAGAATGACAAGTTGCGAGTCTAGCCTGATGACAAGTCGTCATATGCCATGTGCGATGGCATTAGAGAGGAGTTCTATCAACGTGTTGTATTCAATGATATTGTTCGTTGCTCGACCAATACATACCCCTCTGAAACTTACTAACTCGCCGCTGGAATTGAAAATGGCCCATGCCGTAGAAGACAGGTTCTACAAACTACGACTTGCTTTGTCAGCATATCCAACAAATGATTTAAATAGGTTCGACATCTGCAATGAATGAAAAAAGCGAATTACCTGACGAAAATAATTGCTCTTAGAGAAAACAAAAACGCAACAAAAGCATAAGGATTACTATGCGGAATTAAGCATAGTAACACTTGAGGTACAACCTGTTGCGGGGTTGCGCTAATGGAATCCCATCATAGTCCATCAACTCATAGGCTCCTTTTGCTAATACATGCTTAACAATATAGGGACCCATCCATAACGATTTGAATTTCCCTGCTCCCAACTTATCGGATTCCTGTTCATAAAGTAAGGCCAGGTCACCTTCTAAGAAGGCGCGAGGTTTGACATTTTTGTCGAACTACGCTTTTACTCGTTTCTTATGAGCTTCGTTAGCTGAAGCTACATCATGATGGGTTTCATCCAATTGGATTAGTTCCAAGAAACAAGCCTCTTCTTCTGAGGTTCTGGGGAGAAGGTCGACTGCGAGTTTGAGGGACGAGATTTCACATTGAATAGGTAAGATTGCTTCCAGACCGTACACAAGTTGAAAAGGTGTAAACCTGGTCGCATTTCTTACCAATGTCCGGTATGCCCACAAGGCCGAGTAGAGGATCAGGTGCCAATTCCGTTTATGGACTCCGATCATTCTTTGCAGCATGTGCTTTAGGACCTTATTGATTGCCTCAACTTGTCTGTTAGCTTACGGATAGTACGGAGTGGAGCTATTGTGGGACAGTCCTCATTTGGTAGCCAAATCAACCATCATGTGATTGCGAAAATGCGATTCATGATCTGTGACTATGGCCTGTGGAATGCCGAATTTGGAGACTAGGTGATTAACAAAAAAAGGCAGTCGTTTTGCCGCTGTTGTTTAATGTAGGAATCGCCTCGGCCCATTTGGTAAAATAGTCTACCGCGACTATGATATACCAATGCCCCCTGGTCGAGGTGGGGTTACATGTCATGAAATATATGCCCCATTTGGCGAATGGACCAACAACAACTACTGGTTACAGCGGTGCGGGTGGTCTTCTGGTTTTGTTATCGAAAATTTGGCAAGCATGGCAACTTCTAATTGCGGTTATGCAATCTTTGAACATTGTTAGCCAGAAGTATCCTGCTCGATTTTTTTTTTGCACCGTAGCATAACCAGATTGATGCCCCCCACATGCACTTGAATGACAGTCATTCATGACTTTTTCTGCCTCCTCATGGGTGAGGCACCTCCACAGAACTGTATCGATACTGCGACGGTAAAGGGTACCACCGACGATCACGTAGTCTTTTGCTTGGTATCAAATTCATTGTTGTTCTGAGTGTGAGGTATTAGACCTATATGTTTGTATCTGGAGATAGATGATTATATCTCTGTACCACGGATCGCTTGAAGATATCAAAAACAAATTTTCATCCATGATTGCTTCTTCAGATATTGCATCATTGGATGATGATGGGAGATCACATAGTAACTCCGCGAATACCATGGCTTTCTTTGATTTGGATTTTTTGAATTCCAGATCAAACTCTTGTAAAATTGCTATCCATTTTGAATATTTCCCCCCCAGAAACTGTCGCGGCAATATAAAAGTCATCGGGTTGCAATCTAACAAAATGGTAGTTTTTCTCAAGAGGACGTAGTGTCGAAATCTCTGTATCGCTTGAACAGCTGCTAGGGCAAGATTTTCAACATAGGAGTATTTCTTTTCCGTATCATTTAAGTTTTGACTTAAATAATATATAGGATGTTCAATTCCATTATATTCTTGAACTAAAATGATTGCTATGGTCGTATCTGCTGCAGCCAGATACAGGTTAAAATCTTTTTGATAATCAGGAGCATGCATTAATGACACTTTTATTAGAGATTGTTTTAAAGCATCAAAGGAAGCTTGTGCAACTTGATCCCAAACGAAGGGTACTTATTTTTTCAATAGACGAGTATAACCTTTAGCTAGTTCGGCGTAATTTGGAATGAACCTCCTAAGGAAGTTTGCTTTCCCTTGGAGTTTCTGAATCTGAAGCAAGTTTGTAGGTGGAGGCAAATCGATGATTGCCTTAACCTTACATGGGTCGAGATGAATCCCATCCTTTGAGACTACGAAGCCAAGTAAATGAACAGAGCTGACACAAAACACGCATTTGTGCGGATTGAGTCATATCTTGTAGTGTCGGCAACGTAGAAATATCACTCTCAAATGCCGCGGATGATCAGTCCGCTTTTGCGAATGAGCTGGAAGATCGTCGAGATATGGTTGAACGATGCTCTTGATGTCATAGAAAACATAGTTCATTGCTCTCTGAAAATTTGCCCCTGCGTTCTTTAAACCAAAGGGTAGCTTGCGATATGCGAATGTGCCCCACAAACAGATGAATGTAGTCTTTGACTGGTCCTGTGGGCGGATATTTATTTGATTATACCTGGAAAATCCATCCATGAATGAAAAGATTTCACATCCGGCGCATTCATCAATTATCTGGTCAATAAAGGGTGTAGGGTAGTTGCCTTTCGGACAAGCTTTATTTACATCCCTGTAATTGACACACACTCTAATCGTTCCTTGTTTCTTCATTACAGGAACAATATTCGATACCCGATCAGTCAGAGGAACGAGGTAAATAAAACCAGCATGGAGTAGTCTTTCAGCTTCTGCCTTGATGGCAACGGATTTCTTGGGGTGCACCTATCATAGTCGTTGTCATACCAGTGAAATCTAGATACATCTTAATTTCGTGTTCAACTATGCTCGAGTCAATACCTGGCATTTCGTCATATGACCAAGCAAAGACATCTCTAAACTCGTGAAAGAAAGCGCTATATATTTCTAGTTCTGAAGAAGAACAAGATTTTCCGACATGAATATTCTCTACAACATCTGTTTTGATTAAGATATTGGATAGGTTTCTCTCGGAATCCACCATATTTACAGTATTCATTAGAAAGTAAAATACTGAAGGATGGTGTAGGTTGCTGGAATTATCTTCTTTCCAGTTCAGAAGATGGGAACGATGGTGGTAATATTACCATGGTGCCCCGTCAATCATCATCGATTGAATGATTCCTTCATCTGTAGAGTGTACTTGTGACCAAGGATCTGAAGGGGTGCCATATTCCTTAGACCTATCTGTCCAAACACTTGATGAGCATTGATACGGGTCTGCCTCCCACGCTAAAAACATTGATTGCTATAATATTTCCAGGGGGGTTAGAGGCAATACCTGCGGATGATCCATTTTAACATCATTTTCTGACATCTTTTGAATGGAAGATATCATATTGCAGGTTCCTACGTTAGCCACTTCTGCCAAATTGGTTGGAGGTGGTAGGGTAAAAGTTCCCATTAATGTGGGGTCTTTTAGTAGGCCTACTATGATATTGTGAAGCATGCTAGGGCTTCCATGGATCATCGGAATGCTTCGTGTAACTTGTGAACTGTTGGGGAGAAAAGTTTGTTGGTCGATGATTGTAATTCCTCCCTGGGAGGGAAATGCAATTTTCCTAAAGTAGGTCGACACAACGGCTGCCATGGCATAAATCCAGGGTATTCCCAATAGGATGTTGTAATCGAGGTTTCTGTCGATGAATTCAACATCGATTTCTATTGTTTTGCCCCCAAGTTCGACTTGAAAGTTACTTAGTATCCCATACGGGGTGTATGTTCGTCCATCAAATTCTTTCAATGTCGTCGACGATCACGACAAGGATGGAGACCCCAGAGTTTTCCAGCAACTCATCGACATGATACATGTGGATGCCCCCTCATCAATAATTGTTCTATGAACAGTTTTGTTGAGGGCTTTCACTTGAATGAGAAAATCTAGTTGAGCTGGTAACTGAGGGTCATATCCTTTGTGATTGAAGGATACAAGATTGGAATCCATCGGGTCAATCCCACCTATTACTGATAATAAAGCCTACTTTTGGGAGGGGCAATTTTGTAGTACCTCAAGAGTCAACACCGCGGAGGGCGATTGGGCTAAATCCTCCACTATATTATAGTGTTTTGCTGCTTAGGCACGAGGATTAAACGTCGATTTGTGTACTACTCCCTTTGGCAGTTTTATTGTTAATTCAGGAATGATGGGTGGCACAACCTCGGTCGATGTTGTTGTTGAACTACTAGGTTGATCATTATCCTTGTTGTTCAACATCTGTGGATTCCCGTAATCTTTACTCCTTGTCGATATGAGAGCATCATTCAGTTTCTTTGAAACTGACAACATTAGCACTTGGACGGGGAAGCATTTTCGCTAGAAACCAGATTTGTTCCCGGGTTCGGAAACATATCAATCAATACAGCCGAGGTTTTCGAAATTTTGAAGGATTTTCTAAGTTCATCTTTATATGGACACTCTTTGGTCCAGTGGTCCTCGTCAAATATATGACATGGAGTTTTTGGTTTGTTATCCCTAGAAGGGTTTGTAAAATATTTTCTAGGAGATGAGTCCTCCTAGTTTTTCTTCTTGCCTCCTGGTTGCTTGGTTTCTTTGCATTTGTCTGTCAACACGACATTTACTTCCGAGGCTAGAAGTTCCTCATTTTCATTTTGACTCGAAACCGTGTGGGTCTTTTTCGACGTATCCTTTATGGTTTTAGTGCTTGTCGTACCTATCATGCCATCACTGGCATGGGAATCTTTATTTGATTTAGGAGGTGGAGGAATGGAAAATTCTAGTCTAGGAGCATCAGGGATTTTATCGTAGAGCGTGCTAGACTGAGTATAGATCAAGTCTAGATATTGTGCACGAGCAATAACTTACTCTTTAGTTATGAATCCTCCCTTTTCCACATCTTCTGTAATAGCAGGTAACAGTGACTTAATAAACCATTCAGCCAATAGCTGATCAGGAACATACGTTTTTACCATTCTACGACGACGTCGCCATTCATGAATATGATCGCATATGTGAGTGGCTATCATTTGTTTGAAGTTGTTAAGTAGCTCGGTTCCTGTTTCATACCTTATGGGTAACTGAGAATGGGTTAAAAAGGTTGTGGCTAGGGTATTAAAGTTATCAAACAAAGCTCTAGGCAATTCGATATACCACTTTTCTGCCGGACCAGTTAGAATTTGCTGAAAGAGGCGAAGCCTGATCAAATCATCATTGAGGGTGTTTGATGAACACCATATATAAAAGGTCATCACATGATTCAATGGGTCTTCACTCGAATTTCCATTAAATTTAGGAATATCAGACGGAATTTTATGCAGAATCGCCGGCCACCAAGGGGCGTAGGTAATTGGATCGTTCGTTAGTCGATTTAGATCTGGTAACTCTAAAGTTTCCACAAAAGGCAACTGTTGATTCAGACTTGGCTGAGCATACCCAGGATAAGATGGAATTGCTTGAGCAGTTGGTCTTTTCATACCAGCATAATGCATTTGATGTTGGTAACTTTGGTAAGGTTGATGGGCATAACCATTATGATATGGTTGATACGACTGCCCATTACTTGCAAAGACTTGTTGCTCATATCCTTGGTAAGCTTGCTAGAATTGGAGTTGTTGGTATTGCACCAGCCATGGTTGTGAAGTCATGGGCTGTTGTCCAGTACTGAGTGTTTGACCAAGATGGGGGTTGGTGATCCCAATTTGAACCTGTGTCATTCCACTAGTTGGTGATTGCGGTTGTGTCGGAGGTACAAGGGGTTGTTGCATTATAACCTTCGAAACTTGAGGTTGGCATACAACTAGAAATGCTTGTACTTACGATACTGCCACAACAGCCGACATAGTGGGGATATTTGCCATAGGTAAACTTTGTTGCATTGAGCATACAACTCTTGGTTGTTGAGGCAGGATTGGCACCCAACCGCTAGTTGTAATTCCAGCATAACCTAAATTTTGTTGTGAACTATCGCATGGTTGTCCTTCCAAAGAAGTCAATGAAAGGGTATACAACCCTCCATACGACAGTAATCTAGTAATCAAAGGAATGACTTGCCTTTGGGGACCGATTTGCCCAAATTGACACTGTGAAGGATCAATTTGTTGAGACTCAACGTAAGAGATTCGAGATATACTTCCGGATGAACAAATGGGAACAATCCATATTGTCAAAATAGCCCCTAGATGGACTCCATCCAGCGATTGAGAGCTGGTTGGGATAGATGGCACGCCGACGAACATTGTCGGAGTAGCAGCAGGAGCTTCTGTTGCTGCTGTGTCAGCTAACACAGTCCTTGATGTTGATGATTGTTCAGACATATTAAGCCTATCCAAAAGATTCCTTAGCGATTCTTTAGGAACTTCCGATGACGGGTGAATATATTCTGATGAAGAAGGACACAGGGTGATCCCAACTCCAAATTGCGTTGGAGTGTTAGATGGAGGATCTTCCACAATCTCTTCTATGGCAATCAATCTAGGAGGAAGAGGCAGACCGTCAGGTCCGTAAAATATTTCTGGTGCTGAAGAAGATATAAGTTCTGCAGCAATAGATGGTTGGGGAGTAACACCTTCCGAATCAGATGTAGATGGAGCCGGTTCAGGAATAGAAGTGTTTACCATCACACTAGGATCAGTTGTAATGTCCTTTTGTTGTTGCAGAATTTCTTCTTTAGAGGCAGGGATACCAGAAATGTTCGGAGTAATCAGAGTCTTTGAGGATGTAGGAGTGCTTGCTCCAACCAACCTAGGGGACTTTGATCCGGTCAAATGAGTTCGCTTTGTTCAGAATGGTTTCGCTTCCGGAGTCAATGACAGTTGACTCATAAGTCTCCGCGAACAACGGGATTTTGATTGACTTTCTTCCACGATTGTGAATTACTTGATCAATTCAAAATAAAAGGGATTTTTTTTTTCGAATTAAATGAATTTTATACGCTTTGACACAACTTGTTTTTTCAATTTTAAAGAGTTGAGAAAAAATAAAAGATGACTCTAGTTGCCTTTGATTTTTAGTGAGCCTGAAGTGACAAGTGCTCAGATGGACCTTTTCTTTTAAGGAGTCTGAAAAGGAGCAAAACGGACTTCTCTGGAGATCTAGGCAGAGGGGATTACCAAACCAATATCAAAATTGTAGAATAATTTTTACGATATGGCAGTAAATCTTCCCAAATGTTGTGTTCAGTGCATTGCGATTAGTAGGGCGGCAGAGATGGCTTCCTAAGGATAAAGGATGCATACTATTGTGGTCTCCCAATATATACTTGATGGTACATGGGAGCACAAGTCTGTACTGGCACTTGCCATCTCAGAGTGGAGGAATCACCCAACCAACAATGAAAACAACAGTTACCAGGTTTTACGATGCTGGAATATGTCTCTAGCCTAGACCTCTAGATGTTGTGCGTTAAGTTCAAAAGCGTTGTTAGATTCATTAAATTTATTTTAAGTTGATCTTGCTTAAAAATTTTCCTTTCAAGTTCACCACGTGACGTGTATACAATTCCTAAAATGCAGTCTAAGATGATAAACAACTGTTTAATCTTCTTTTGGCAATGAAAATCCTAGCTACTAAGGAAAGAAAGTTGAGAATCCTTCAACAAAGACCACAGAGCACACACTAAATGCACTGTCCTAAATCAAACCAAGCAGTCTAAATGCAAATGCACATGCATGTATTTGTTTTCAGCCATCTTAATGTATGAATGATGATAAGAAAGCTAAGTGTAAATCTGAATTATTTTCAAAGCGACAATAATCAACAAATTTATTTTCAAAATGAAGTGAAGGGGAGACACTTCGCGATTTCGAAATGAAAATTGCTCTTCGACACTTTAAAAACTACTAATCCAAATCATATACAAGAGTAACCATATAATAGACTATCAAGAACAATGGGATTGTCTTCTATGACTGAAAATGACAGTTACGACACTTTCAGATCAAGAAACGACAGTTCGACTATGCTACTTCTTTGCAAAAGATAACTGAAAATGGCGCACAATACATAAAAACACTTACAGTTCTTTGCACAATAGAGGTGGAATAATGTAGGAGAAGGGGGTTTTCACAGAGATATACTGACCACAGACAGCAAAACTCCTGAATAGGACTGAAAATAGTGAGGAAAAAACCAAAGTCTGAAGGTAAAGTTAAGCTTCCCTGACCATCGCACCTGTCACACAATGAATTCAATATGCAGCGCACCTACTACACTCAGGAAGTGCGATGCATACAGACTGCCTTGAAGGCAGGGTGTGATGGTACCAGTGTGAGACTTTAAACGAGTTTTTACTCACAATTTGCAATTCAGTTCAGGGATTTAGGCCGAGTAAGTGATGTTCAGTATATGTAAATCACAAGGGTTGATCTAAGGAGGTCACTAGAGCCACCACTTAGGGCAATTAGACTGTTTGCAGATCGATTTTTTAGTTCATAAACAAAACCAAGAGATAGACTTAAGTAGCATTGATCTACTTTGCATTTGTATAGAAAATGCAGTTCGAAGGCTAGCTGGCTTGGCTTCAAGCTCTGTCTATAAGTTTATAAAAGAAACAAAGATAGGCTAACAAACAATCTAGTCACTCCCCAGTGGAGTCGCCATTTTGTTACCGGGAATAGTGTCCAATCAAAGCTGCTATTCCCACTAAGACTGGTAGCTGTCTTAGAAACAAACAAGTAAAGTCTACTTTCGCTTTCCTTTATGAAAATAGATAAGATTGGAACAAAGGAGACCAACCTTAGTCTTGCGCTTGGTTTCCTTGTTTGATTCCTCTCCTTCCTAATAGACCTTTGCTGCTTCTTCTTCGTCTGCCCAGCTTCAAAGAGCACCTTTGGAATCAAAGAAACATACTACTATTGAAGAACAGAGATCTATATTCATAAATAACACAGGACCAGATATGTGTTAACCATACAAATGAATATATAATGAAACATACAAGAATATGGAGGAAAACTTGAATAGCTTTATTAAGATCAAGAGTAGCAAGAGGATTACAACCATATGTTCTGACCCAGCATCATCCTCCAACAAGAAAGCCCTTCTTCACCTCAAGTAAAGCTTAGATCACCCAACACTGTGAATATACACCAGAAAACCAACATCACTTCTCTACAAGATACAAGATTCCAGCCTCTGGATCTCTGTGATGAGGGATCCATATATAGGTGATTGTAGGGAGGTGATTCATCTTCTGGTGTCTTGATTAGTGTCCTCTCGTTGATAGTTCATGCTTCCACTTGGATAATGATGATCTCTTACTCATCCCTAGTCGAAAACAGAGAGGGAAGTGTTAGAGGGGAAGCTTCTGGAAGATTCCATGATCTTCCACATCACCTTTTTTCCCTGCCATTTGTCCATTCCCGACCATCACACCCTACAAAGGAGCCATTTAGTATGCATCGCACCCTACACTGAGAAGGTGATATGCATCACACCCTCTGCACTGGGTATTCAGTATGGTCCAATTTTGACAATTTCTGAGCAGTTTTTAGTGGAGAACTTCTGGGAGATGATGTAATCAGCTGACCTTGTTCCTTTAGGCAATGAAGCAACACTTTTAGGGCTTTAGGAGCCCTCATTTTATGTACATTTATGATTGGGGTTGCAGTGCCCAAAAATGTCTATAACAATTATGGTTTGTGCTACCAAGGAAGACCAGGATTGGACAGAGTGTTGGATATTCGTGGCTTTGTTGATGCAGACTGGGCTGGTGATCTGGATCAGAGAAGATGTACATGTGGGTATGTGTTTAACCTATTTGGAGGTGTGGTTAGTTGGATAGTAAGAAACAATCTGTAGTGGCACTATCAACTACAGAGGCAGAATACATGGTAGCCACTCATGCAAGCAAGGAAGCAGTTTGGTTGCAGAGAGTGTGTTCAAGTATGGGGTTAGTACAGGGAGCTATAAGGATAGACTATGATAGCCAAAGTGCAATTTTCTTGGCAAAGAACCCTGCATATCATTCAAAGACAAAGCACATTAATGTTCAGTATCACTTTGTGAGGGATATGATAGAAGACAAAAAGGTGTTGCTGGTAAAGGTGGACACTAAGAATACTTCAGATTCATTGACAAAATTTGTGAGCTCTAAGAAGTTCTCTTGGTGTAGAGAAACAATGGGCATTGCAGGACTGTGCAAATGATTAATTTCTCTTGTGGCCCCCTATTTAAAGAAAACAACAAGTGGGAGAATGTTGGATTTTGTTATATTCTTTCCACGACTAGCCCACGTAGTTAATTAGGGGTTAGAGGGGGGGAGGTCATAGGGAGTTTGAGGGGCACCCATAACCTCACTTTATGGGGTCCGGGGCAGCGGCCTGGAAAATTTTGGTTTTGGACCCTATGTTAGGTTGGGCAAACCCACCTATGGTTTTGTGCATGATTTTCGCACATGTTTTTGGATGCGATGGTTTTCGGTCCATGGTTTTGGACACAATGCTTTTTCCGTCAATGGTATTGGATGCTTCGGCATGTATAAATATGTATTGTAACACTGAAAAAAAATAATGAAAAAATCAAGCTGGTAGTCTCAGTTTTGGGATCCACGGGAAAATCTCTGTGTATATGTGTTTTATGTGTTATGCTCTCACATTGTTTATTTTATGTGTTTCAGAGTTTGTATGTAGGTAATTTCTGTACGGGGTTAAAACCTACAATATTTCTTCAATGAGTTCAATCTATCCTTATCTTCCTATCATAACTTGTTTGATCTCATTTGGACCTTTGATTAGTAAATGGTGCCTTGTTCTTGATTATATATTTTTCATTTCCTTGGCCTAATGATATGTATATAATGTAGTTTAAATTTTTGTTTTATAGGTTTTATTTCTTAATTTTTACTTTTGTTTGTAAAATATTTATTTATATTTGTAAATAGTATTTTTATTTTTATCCCTTACATTGCCCCTAAGACCAAGTTTTTTTATGTGGCTATAGTTTCATTATTTTAAAAGACCAAGTGGCTTTGGCTTTTGAACTATTATAATTCACTTATTATTAAAAAGAGTCATTTTTGTAATAAAATGGTCATATAACATAGTCGAATGCTTATAATGAGTGGTTGTAGTTTAATCCTTTGTAATACATATCGGGGCCCTGTAGCTTTTATATATTGAAGAATTTTGTGTGTGACATTATTAAAAACTTTGATATATCACTCCACTGATACTCTGATATCCATGACACTCCGACCTCCGATATATCACTCTATTGAAACTCTGATAAACATACATCGCTGATATCCCAATGCGCATTCTCCTCTGACTTCTGATATATGCTAGGCTTTGATATGTCAGACCCAATATGGTGTTAATTATGGTCTATAAAGATATCATGTTTGCTCCATATTGGAGCTCCCATATGTAACTGCATTAGAAATTTCTGATATCAGAAGATCTCCGACACACCTTTGCGCACACCACCTGTAGACTACCTACGTCATCACCTTTGGACTCGATATGGTTATAGAATTGGTTTAATTGTAAAATCACATCTACTTGTCTATCTAAACTTTTGTAATGACACACATCTAAAATCTCCGATAAGGCCTAATCTTCTAATCTCTGATATTGTCACGAATCTGATGGGCTTTATCAAAATGGTTTAATATAATATTACGTCCACTCCTCATCGGAACTTTCCATATATTTTAAGTTTTTCGGAGTGTGGCATGATAAAAATTCGATACTCAAAACCTCTGATATGCATTTCTCTGATGCTATTCAATGCTTACCATTTGTCATCTCTAGGGGGGCATTGTCTTATTGATAGAAAAGTCATGATATATATTGGTTTCACGCTTAATGAGAGTTTGTTCAAAGTATTTTTACTCTATTTTTAATATATAATGGCTAATTTTGATTTTTGTTTTGATAGAGAGCTACTGATATATGGATGAAAATGAAAACGATCCAATGAAATTCTTCCTATCTACAAATGAATCCTTTATTAGTAGAAAGCTATTGAAAACCATTGGGTTAATTCTAGCACTGTGTAGATTAAAACGGGGTATTCATTCTTAATTGTTCCATCAACTTTTTTCTAGATCCCAATCAAAGCAATCATTTTGTTTCATTGTATTTTTAATAACTCTACTATTGAGAGATTCAGAGAAATGGTTATTATTTCTAAATCATGTATAAAAACCAATCGCTGGGCTGATTTCATGGGAATTCAAATCCAAGAGAAGAGGGAGAATAATTTAGGAGCTTTCAGTCTGTTTGTAGAGGAGTTTCAATGCTTATTTTCACTATTGTAGTGGAATTGAATTCTTCTTTACAGACAGAGATCGAGTTGCTAGCAGCAAGGGATTTGCACTACTGTAATCTTTTGAGGTTATATAACTCGATTCATATTCATAATAAAGTTTATTTATGTAATTGTTGTATGACACTATTGTTTGCATCGATTATTGAAATAAATGTTTTCAATTTTCAATTAATTTTTGTTGTATTAGTTATTTGTTGGATTTATAACTATTGTTAAATGTTAGTTGTTAGCCCATTTAAAATTGTGATCAAGCTACCTTGCAGAATTAATCAGAAATGCATCTTTAAAACTAGAAAATGTATAAGAACAAACATTTATTTATTTAGGCTGGCTAGCTATCTAAGAATTTAGAGTTATAAATGTTTTTATTTTATACATGGCATTTTATTTGAGCTACTTCAGTGCTATGACATGAATTTCTCATTCTTATACATATTTTTATTAGGAGTTGGAGCTATTTACAGTTAAGTGTCTGGTAACTATTTATCATGAATTTAGAAGTTTGTATTTGTTTTAACAAGGATTATATCTCGTGAACTGTTTCTTGGTCTATTTCCTTCATTCCAATTCCGATTCCTACATGCTTCATTTCCCATACTTTTGGCTTTCTCTCGATTGAAAGAAGGGCTATTCTTTTCTTCAATCAATATAGGTCTAGGATAAGTGCATCATAGGTTACATTTTACAATTTAATTCTTGTTTCTTCATCTTAGAATTCCTCTTCCCAAAGAGGAAAAGTTTAGAGTGGTTTGGTTGAGCCACAAAGTCAGCTTAAGGATCATTCCCTTTCCTGATATTCAAGGAGAATCAATTTGATGTCTCTTCTGTGTTGGTAATTAAAAGACATACCTTAAACCAATAGAGAAAGAGAAAAGGTAATTGGAGCTAGCCTAACCAGTCGGAACCACCACTTCAATGGAAAAGGATTTTCTTTAAGTTCCTAGCCAAGTGGTCTCCCTTAGAATGTTGAAACGTTCATTTTTCCCGATCAACATTTTGGGCGCTAGAAGGAGGGCCTTGAGCTAGTTGTTCTATTTGACTTTTTTTTATCATTTTTAACTAATCATGGCTCCTATATGCATTCATACATTGGGTCATTCTTTTATCTCATCTAAACCTACTAGGGGCATGACTAAGAAGAAGATTGAGTCCTTGCCTAATTTGAAGTTCGATGGAGAGAGTAATTTTTTTGCCTTAGATCATCCTCGTGATTTTGTAGACAAATGTGAATCTTTAATATTATTGTTGATAATGACATCTACAGGATTTTTACTCTGACATTCTGAGGATGAATCCGCAAATGGTTCAAAGTAATTCTAGTGAAGTAAATTCTTTCCTGGAACCATTTTATGCAGATATTTGTTAAAGATCATCAAAATTATAGTTATGATAATTTGTGTTTAGAATTAGATAATATTTTCATATACGAAAATGAATCTTTAGAATATTTTTCTAATATATTTTGGTCACTTTGTTATATATTTCTTTTAGGTGATTTACCTTCGACTGAATATTTGATTGAACATTTCTCTTCTCTTATTTCTTCAAATTGTGAAGATATAGAATTAAATAATGAAGAACAAAACACATCTAATTCATTTATTAGTCTTCAATCAGCAAATGATTTTATTGATCCTAAGCCTAAGATTGAAATTAGATCACAACCTTCATCTTTAAAAAGTTGCAACTCACATTTTATGTTTTCTGAAATGAATATTTCAAATATAAATAGAGAATTTGAAAATGTAATTGAAGAAACTTCTAATGATTCTTGTGATCAGAAAGAAATCCAAATAGAATCTAATCATTAACAAGATTTAAATAATGAATATGCTAATCTCTCCCTTGTTAAGGTGAATATTGAAAGTTCAGAAACATTTCTACAACTAAGAGAATTTCATTAAACCAAAATTATGATAATACGACGAATTGTCAAGATGACTCTTTTCAGCCAACATTATATTCTGGTAGGCATTATTTTCTTTATCATGATATATTTTTAGATCATATTTCATTAAATAATGACCATTTTAATCTGTCAATTGAAAACAAGTTTATCACTAGTTCTGAAAATTCTGAAATTATTGCTCATTCAAATGATAATTCTTTAGTCATCAATGATGTTTCAAAATCCTCCTCTCATATTTTCTAATTTTGTTAGTACAAATTAGTCATTTGATTTCCAAGAGAATGAGGTAATTTATGATGAATATAGTGATGATGATGACAAAAAATTTTATCCTATACAAAGTGCCCTAATTTTAAAAATTGATTTCTCTCATGATGATTCACATGCTATGATTTTGTCTACTATTGTTGAAGACAAATTTTATCCTGGACATTTTGATGAGTTAGTTTTGTAGGTTTCTAACGCTTTTCATTCTGATTTTCTTTTGGAAACTTGCATCTATAGAATTTTGTTGGAATGCCCTTTTAGTGGAAATTCAATCACTTTAATGATAGGTTCCAGAGTTTCCATGTAACATTATGTTGTAATTTTAATCTCTATAGATATTTGGTTATGTTTTATTTCATTTGATTCTTTTGTCACGTTTAAATAAAGACAATGAATATGTTGTTCGAAATTTTAATCTAGAATATCAAGAAACTTTTCTTTTCCAAATTAACTTGATATTCATTTCATTTCAATTATCCGATTGTTGTCCAAATTTAACTCTTGAGAGTCTTCCTTCACAATCTTCCTTGCTATCTTCTCCATTGGTTAATTTTGAATCTTTGACAAATATACATCCATACTTTTATGATCCCATAAATAGTTGCTTGGAGAGAACTTTCCAGGAGAGATGGTTTATAAATAAGTTATTTGTAAATAAGTTGATGTTTGTACATACTTTAGAAATAGATGCACATAATGAATTTATACTTATTTTTGTTGCTTTAATTACAATTGTGCTTTTGTTACTAATATTTGACTTGTATGTACATGCAGTAAATGAAGCACTTGAATGGCTACACTGGAAGTTTGATCTCACCTAGCCTTAATCTTATTTTTAGATTTGGATTAGGAATAGATTAGATTTCTTTTTTTTAATGTTTTCTAGATTGAATAAAAAGATAATTTATAAACATTTTGAAATACATGGAAGAATATGAAGACTAATGAGGTAAACTTATTATCAAATTCTTCCATGTATGCATTTTCCTCTTTATTACCATCTATAGTTTGTTCTTTTTTACATTATTTCTTTCTTATACTTTTGTTATTCTTTTTGTAGGTTTCGTTTGATCCAATTTTTTGGAATAAGACAGTTGTGATAAACATAAATTCTAAATGGAGTATTTTTCAAGCCTTACTTAGGGAGGTTTCCTTAACTTTTAATTTTCCTATTCATTTTCATGATATGTTTTTAAAGCAAGTCTTGATTAAGGAAATAAATTCCTGTAAACCTCTTAAAAATACAATTTTTATTCACAACCCTTCAATAGTTTGTTTTTAATAAAATCATGAATGAGAAATTAATTAAACGAGACAACATTTTTATTTGACAAACACATAACAAGATTTTAATGCCTTACGTCAAGATATTGCTTTTATCTTATTTTAGGTATGCATATTTCATGATTTTACTTGTAATTATTTTCTTTATTTTAGTTTGCCTTGCATTTCTCTTTGCCCCTGCTTTCAGATCTGATTTCATGACATTTCGTTTTGCTTCCTTTTGAAAATCCCCTTGTGTGTGCTTTTGGTGATATTACCAACCTATTAGTTTGAGGGCATTTTCCACCCTTATTTGGTCTGATACATGGGAAATCTTTACTCTTATTTAATGAAATTCATTGGTAAAAGGAAGAACATCATAATAATTATCAAATCGCTAATTTTCATTTTTAGATTTGAAACTCTTATTATATTGTTTTTTCTTAAGTCGTCCATGTTGCTGTGCAGGTCACGAGTTCAAGTCTCATCTTACCCGAGAGCCATTCTTGTGGGCTAGGCAGTTCCTCCTAGAGGATATAGTGGTAGATGGTGGGATTCAACCCCATGTAACACGAGTACGATACCACCTCCGTTTCCAATTCTGATAGTAAAAAAAAAAAGATAATCTCACTTTATAATATAAGAGATAACTCTAGTTTGCAAAAAATTATCTTATAAACAACTATTACTAAAACAACACAAAGAAACATAAAAAAAATGTTTAGTATTCTATAACTTTGACATCTCAACCCAATCTCTTAAGGAGAAGATTTGTCTCCCCATCTATTAACACAAAGCTTGTAAAATACTTGAAAGATAGGGGGTCCCCGTAAAGAGCTAGTCTACCATCATCATGAGTCTTGATGGTTATGAAATTATCATATCTTGTTACCATGGCAGGATAATAATTTATAACAATTTGTTGTAAGACAAGAGGTCTCATCACGAGCCAACTTGCCCATGACTATCAACGCTTGTGAATGGCATTGTCGTTATCTAGTCCCCAACCCAAGACAATGGTTTTCAGAGTTTTAATAAAATAGGTTTCCTCCGAAATATTTAAACATAAATGTGATATTGAAATTTCCTTTGGGATAAGAGGTAACCATATCGAGGCTATGGACACCTGCTAGCAGTAGTGGCTCTACCTATGACAATTAGAGTTTAACTTTTCTTACG
The DNA here is from genome assembly GCA_000404065.3 of Pinus taeda. Classification (NCBI taxonomy): domain Eukaryota; kingdom Viridiplantae; phylum Streptophyta; class Pinopsida; order Pinales; family Pinaceae; genus Pinus; species Pinus taeda. The sequence goes on from APFE030803295.1 coordinate 106,844, forward strand.
CTTTTGTTCTTTAGTTTAAGCTGTCATCAATTAGATATTTGTTGTAACAAGACTCTTATAATCAATATTAGAGATAAACAAAATGATAACATTTTGATATCTATTATAGATATTTCATTGAAAAATGAATCCTAGCACTTTTATTGATTTAACTTTATTCCTTTTTCCTTAGAATTTCATCATTTTTCAGAGATAACAGGTTATTCCCAGTGTGTTGCCATTGTTGTGGTAAAAAAACAACCCCACCCCATTTTTCACTTTATTTTCACTATGGGTACCCTTTAATTGAATGGTTGGTCATATTACTATTTTATTTTGAGAGTTTGGATTTCTTCAATCAGTTCAATTTGTTCTTATCTTCCTATCATAACTCGTTTGATCTCATTTGGATATGTAGCTTGTAAATGGTGCCTAGTTGTCGATTGAATACTTTTCACTACCTTGGGCTAATGATATGTGTATAATGTATTTTACATTTTTTATTATAGTTTTATTTGTTTACTTTTACTTTTAATTGTAAAATATTTATTTTTATTTATAAATAGTATTTTTATTTTTATCCCTTAAATAGCCCCCGAGACCAAGTTTTTTATTATATAGTGGCTATCGTTTCATTATTTAACAAAACCAAGTGGCTTTGGCTTTTGAGTAGTTACAATTCACTTATTATTAAAAAGGGTCCTTTGTGTAATGAAATGGTCATATAACATAGCCAAAGGCTTATAACGAGTGGTTGTAGTTTAATCCTGTTGGAAATAATACTGAGAGGGGGGGTGAATCAGTATTATCAAATTATTTTCAATATATCTTCCTTATTTATACTTTGAATTATTCTTCAGATATTGATCATTACTTTGTATGCTCTATACCTAAAATAATGAGCATGAAACAAGAAAAACAGATAGTCACACCAAAGAACACCAGATATAAGGTGGAAACCCAATGTGGGTGAAAACCACCTGCTGCAATATGTCTCTATCTTCTTTCAATTAGAAACTCATTTTACAATGATCTTGAACTGGTGCAGTCCTTTACCAGTACGCAAGCTGCAACCTACAGAGAGCTACAACTCTCTCTCGTTTTCCAGTCTCCTAGAAGGGAGCTACAACCCCCTTACTTCTTTTCTTTCAAGGACCACTTTTTCATAAATTTTCAAACTGGATCCAAGAAGATCAAATAATCATCAAGTACATGCCAATCATCCAAACTCCTTATACAATCAATCAAGAGTCACCCAACTTCTCATAATGTTGTAAATAGAAAGATAGTACCAGAAATATAAACCCATAACTCTGCAACAATAAATAAAAGGTAATCAACAACTATTTTTAAGACAGATCCGCATTTTTCCCTTATCTGGACTGTGTGACTCTGCACCCAACCTTATGTTATCTTGCGTATCCACGCAAATCACATTCTCCTACCCCGTGTATCTCTGCACCTCGCCTCCTGTCGTGCTGCATACTTCTACTATGCTAGCGCACCTTCTGCTTCAATCACGTCACGTACTTCTATGTACCTCCGCAGCTTCTCCTTGTATCGCGT
>APFE030803298.1:0-12217 GCA_000404065.3 Pinus taeda
TTTATAATTTGATTATCTATACTATATAGGAATAGTTAGTGAAATGATTTGTTTTTCCTTAGAGTTAGTGAAATGATTTGTTTTTCCTTGGAGTATTATAAAATGTAGACATTGGCCCTTATGTCCAATTAGCTAAGTAATCTCACAAGTCTATTTATAATAAATTTTTGGTGGGATGTGGGATTCCATGTTCAATCAATCCCCCATTTAGAAAAGTAATGGATGGGATGACAAAATGCATGTGTAGTTTCAGCTTTTTGTTTTTGAGATGAAATATTTGGGAATTCTTGCAACGCATAATTTTCTCAGGGATGGATTGCTGGAAAATCACCAAAAATATCCTATAAGAAACACATTTGATAAGCTAGAAACTTTAGACTAGTCATCTTAGGCAACACTATGGAAATTATTGAGAACATTCTATTCATCCTTGTGAAATAAGCACTGGGCGAGATGATGTGAATTGTTATCAAAAGATGTAATACCCCTAGCTTAACCCCTAAATGGTCTAGTAAATATATATATGATATTAAGGCTAGTGAACATCTATATAATGATTAGATTGGTAAGCACAATTTTATTGAGTCTTGGGTGTCTTTATGTGTATAAATTTGTTAGTTCAATGGGCTAGTTTACTAATGTGATTTAATGTTCGGTGATTGTGAAGTCAAGCTATGGAATTTGTCTTTTAAAACACTGGCTAGTCTAGAAGATGTAACATGTAAGGCATACATGTAATAATAGATTACAAGGAGTACAAATTAGGGAAAGAAAAATACTATGGGATGCTAGGAATCCACACAAAATAAAATCTTGTGGTGGAACCTAGACATGTTTCCTAAGAAAAAAATATATAATATTCTTAAAATAAATTTGATTGATAACAAATATTATCACCCAAAACTGTAAATAAAGGGTAAAATGGGAGGAATGGAACACATTCAATTTCTCTTTCTATTAGAGATTTCTAGGTGATGGGTATGAAACCATGCATTATGTTGTTAGGATACTAATAGTACTATGAGTGGCATTTCCCCAATAGAATAAATTGGGAATATTATAAGTGGTGTCAAAGCATGACAAATCTCATATAGGGGATGGTGTATGGAAGGTGTTGGATCTTGGATGGGAGGTAGCATCTTAGAGGTGCTAGTCTCAAGGTTGTACACCTTCAATGCCGCCATAATATCGACCCTCTTATGCATTTGAATGAAGCAAACGAGATGCTAGCTAGCCACACCCATAAAAGTTAGTGTTACTTATCATAGCTTTCTAACTTATGCATACAACTTTTAGCGAGAAAGATTCAGATGGCTAGCCTTTGCCTTGGAGGAACTGGAGTAGTGTGGTGGGAAGGAAAGACATAAGCTGATCTGAAGAGACATAGTAAAATTCTTTTGACCTGGAATGAATTTGTTTCTGCCATTAAAAAATAGTTTTATCCTCTAGCTTATATGCAGGAAGTAGTGATAAGTTGGCAAACTCTTCGCCAATTAAAGGGCTAAAGTGTACAAAGTTATACCCAGGAATTTAGAAAAGGAGCTTTGACTCTAGGTATATCTCTAGACTCACCTCAAACTTTGTTGAAGTATATAGGTGGTCTCCATAGATATTTGAAGCACACCATTCTCATGTTTAACCCCACTAGCTTAGATTATGTATCAGTTCAGGCTACACATATAAAGGCTAGAGGCAAGAATGTGAACCCAGATATTGGGGGCTCATCAAAACCCTCTACAAGCAAGAACAAGGAAAAGAAGAAGTTGAAATGGAAGGAGAGGAAGACAAACACTCTACAAAAGGACAAACCTTCATGCACTCACTGCAAGAAGGATGGACACAGTGATGAAGAGTGTTGGTCTTTGCATCTGGAGCTGAAACCTAAGAAGTTCAGTGGTAAGAAGAAGAAGACTACTGCTGCTATTTAGAAAGGCTTGCAGTAAGACTTAGGTGATGAAACAACAATCACAACCACAGGTATAAAAGGTAAAAATTATGAAGCATCTACAAGTAATTATGCACAATCTATTGATAATGAAGATAATGAGAGGAGAAAAAGCGATTTTTCATATTAGAGTTATTTCCAAGCACCAAAAGGTTGATACTTTATTTGATAGTGGATCACAAGTAAACTTGATTTCTGAAACAATTGTAAAGAAGCTGAGCTTACTAACAACACCTCACAAGAAGCCATATCCATTAGGTTGGGTATGTGATAAAGCAAAGCCATAAGTGACTAGACAATGTAAACTCAGGTTTGTTATTGGGTTGACATTTGTAGATGAGGTTGAGTTATATATAGTTCTATTGGATATATGTGGTATTGTTTTAGGAAGTTCTTACTTGTATGATAGAAAAGCGATATTCTATAGAGATGAAAATAAGTATCAACTCACTAAAGATGGAATAGAATATATTGTAAAAGCTCATAAACTCATAAATAACTATTCTCTCAAAAACTCAAGGCAGATGAAAATAATTGTAAATTCATGCAAGAAATTTTTACTAATGGTTGTAAAGGAAAAGAACCTCGATAAAATTAATATATTTGAAGGTTGTGATGCTAAATAGAAAGATGCTTTAGTTAAAGTTGTTTCAGAATACGATATCCTATTTCAAGGACCTAAAGGTCTTCCACCAAAAAGGGAAATAGTACATGATATTAATTTATAGCAAGATGCTCCATTACCTAACATCGGAATGTAAAAGTTATCTGCTTTAGAGAATGTAGAGATCAAGAAGCAGGTACAGGAGCTGCTTGATAAAGGGTTCATAAGACCAAGCAAATCAGCATGTGGATCTCCAATTGTATTAGTAAGAAAGAAAGATGGTTCGTCGAGGATTTGCATTGATTATACAGCACTGAATAAAATAACGATCAATAATTGTTATCCTCTTCCTCGCATTGATGATCTATCAGAGTAGTTGAAAGAAGGAGTTTACTTTTCCAAGTTAGACTTGTGTAGTGGCTATCATCAGGTTAGAGTAGCAGAACAGGATGCATGGAAGACTACTCTCAAACCAATGCAAGGGCTGTATGAATGGCTGGTTATGCCTTTTGGCTTAACTAATGCTCCTGCCACTTTCATGAGAGTTATGAATGATGTAATCATACCTTTTATTGATGATTTGTAATTGTATATTTAGATGACATTTTTGTTTTCAGTAAAACATGGGAAGAACATTTGAAGCATGTAAAGCAGACTTTAGATGTTTTGAAAAGAGAAAATCTCTATGTGAAGTTGTCAAAATATGAATTTGGTAAAACATATTTAAATTATTTGGGTCATATTGTAGGGGGTTATTTGGGTCATATTGTAGGGGGTGGTGAATTGAAGACAGATCCCTCTAAGGTTGAAGTCATTGTGAACTGGCTTAAACCCAAATTTGGTACAGAAGTTAGGAGTTTCCTAGGCACAACATAATTTTCGAGAAAACTTATTGCTAAATTTTCCTTGATTGCAGCTCCCTTACATGCTTTAACATGATTGAATAAGTTGTTTCAGTGGGGACGAAAACAACAGAAAGCCTTCAACACTCTAAAATAAAAAATTAGTACAACACCAGTACTAGCAATGCTAGATCTTCAACGAGCATTTGATATTGAAACAAATGGCAGTGACTATGCCATGGGAGTAGTATTGATGCAACATGGTAAACCCATATGCTATCACTCTGAGACATTTAATTCTAGAATAGTTAATTATCCCACATATGATAAAGAATTGTGTGCATTAGTACAGAGTGTGAAAAAGTGGAAACATTACCTAATAGGAAAAGAAACCATCATACATACAGATCATCAACCACTTCAACATTTTCACTCACAAACTAAATTGCAACAATCAAGACACTATAGGTGGATGGGTTTTCTACAACAGTTTCATCTTGTCATGAGATATAAGAAGGGCATACACAATAATGTTGCAGATATGTTATCTAGAGAAATCATAAATGCATCTACTATACTTAAGCATAACTCAGTAATGCATGAAGGATACATTGAACAATATGCTCAAGATGTAGATTTTAAAGGTGTATATGCAACTTTAAGTCACGGAAAACAAGTAGAAGTTTCGGATTATTATGTTAAGGACCAACTCTTGTATCATTTGGGAAAGTTTTGCATCTCACAAACTAAAAGAGTTAACATAATCCAAGAAGCACATACCTCTCTTCTATCAGGTAATTTTGGTGTAAGTAAGATAGTTGCACAACTGCAAAGGTTTTATTATTGGCCAAGAATGCATGAAACACTTTCTAGATATATTAAAGGGTGTACTATGTGTGCTAAAAGCAAGCCCAGTAATAGAAAATTAGCCTTTTACACTCGACTTCTAGTTCCTTCTCGTGCTTGGGAAAGTATTTCCATGGACTTTGTTGGGGGATTGCCAAAATCTAAAGGTCATGATTATTTATATGTTATTATGGACAGGTTCAACAAAATGTGTATCTTAATACCTTGTAACAAGCAGATTATAGCTGAACAAATAGGGATGTTGTTCTTTCAACATGCATGGGTTCATTTTCGGTTACCCACTTAAATTGTATCTGATCGAGATTCCCGATTTATTTGGAAGTTTTGGTCAAGTCTGTGGGAATTTATGGACACCAGATTGGGAAAGAGCACAACATTTCATCTACAAACAGATGGCCAAACCTAGGTGGTCAATAGGACAGTGATGCAACTGCTCAGGGGCTATTGCAGCAAGCATCCCAAGCTTTGGGATGAACATTTTTGTTATGTGCAACATGCTTACAACTGTGCCAAGCACTCTTCTACTCAGATATCACCTTTTGAGACTTATTTTGGTTTTACACCAAAGTATACCTTGGATTTTGTATTTAGTAAAGAAATAGCAGTTGATGGACACAATGATGTGGACAAAGCAACCAAGTTCATTGAACAGATCCAAAAATTCACCAGGCAGTGCAGGAACAGCTGGAAAGAAGCCAGGCCAAGTACAGGGCAAGGCATGAAAAGCATCGACTTGAGCATAGCTTCCAAGTTGGTGATCAAATTTGGCTATACATCAATAAAGATAGAATACAAGGTGAAGGTAAGAAGCTGAAGCCAATAAGTTATAGACCTTTTAAGATACTTGAGAAAATTGGTGAAAACACTTTCGTCTTGATTTGCCAGCTTATATGCATATCTATTGAGTCGTTAATGCAAAGAACTTAAGGCTGTATGAACCTTCATTGATTGAAGATCCTAAAGAGCAAATTATGTTTCCTTCTATCTATGATCTATTGCCTGAATATCTCAATGAGTTGCAGGAAGACACAGTTTTGGCCAGGAAGGTGAGAACTACACGCAGAGGGGATGTTGAGTACTTTTAGAATCAGACTCAAAGGTTCAAAACCAAGCAGTGCACGATGGATAGAGATTAGATGAGTGAGGAAACTATATCCTCACTTGATCGATGCTTGAAAACCAACTTTTGGTGGTCCAAAAGCTTTTCAATGGGAAGGCGTGATCTAAAATGGATCCTAAAAACCTCTAATTCCTCATATACTTAAACACTACCGCAAAGGATAAACCTTCAAGAATGGCAGATTACACTATCGGGGAAGAAAAACACACAGAAATATTGAAAATAGAGCCTATCGAAGGCCAAAGCAATCATGCATAGGAGCCATAAGATCTAGCTAATCAATGGTCTAGATCTAATCAGCATATCACAATTGGAGGTGACCAACAGAGTACATTGGAGGCATCCCTATGGAAATCACAATAGCGATCAGCACAATTTAATGAGGACCGTTGATCAAGCGCGCAGATCAATGGCCTAGATTACACTGCAATATCGCATCACTAAAACATAAAGGAAGATTTATTGGGGGCCGAAGATCATACGATATGTGATTGTGATATATCGTATTGCAATGTCGCATAGAAACAATACAAAGGACTAGACCCGACGGGTTTTATGAATGCGAATATATATATATTTTGAGTTCTGGTAAAAAGGGTTTTCCTTTGTATTTTCACATTTTTGTTAAATAAACGAAATACAAAAGAAATGTGCTTGGATCAATAAAATGAACTTGCAAGGATTATACATGCAGTTTTATCATATTTGAGTTCCGTAATGAGTGGAATTCCGAGCGGGCCTTAGGTGGTAAGTTGTATTGGACAAGATCCGCCTGATCCCATCCACTCGTCGATACGTGGCTTAAGAAAACTGCCTTTTCAGGTGGGTAACCTCTATACGCATAAATGAATATCAACCATTGTATCAAAGATCACAGAGATCAATGGTGGACATGCGGTAGTGATAAAAAGGTTGACCCAATGGAGCTATAAGGAAAACATAATATTACTTGAAGTCCGATAACAGGCATTTATGTGGTTTTTTCAGCGTTTTATGTGTATTTCTCTGTGTAGATAGAGAACGATTGTTTTGGGATTTCTAATGCGTTGATGGTCCCTTCCATTACAAAACAAGTTGCCACCATCCCTGAAGATGTTTAGTAATGATTTTTTTACTCTCGTAGGAGATTTGAATAGATAGAGGCTGGGAGCCAGAGAGCCCGAAGGGGAAAACAAATAGACAAATTTCGATTGGCTTAAAAGCCACTGAATGATAGAGATAGGAGTAGGAAGTATTAATGTTAGAAGGCTAGCCTAGTACTAATGAAACTATGGAGGTAATTTATCCCCTGTAAACTTGGTCACTGCATTGGACCCCTCCGTCTCTTATAGTACCTCCTCAATGACAAGTATTCCTCTAGGCACCTCATCAACTTGTTGTGGGAGGTCATCATCTCGAAACTAGGTCATAGCATAGAGTACCTCATCAACTGTTAGCATCTCATCAATAAATGACACTCTCAATGTATGCTCTAGCCCATCAACCAAGGTGTCAACTAGCGCTACCAAAGGGGCCTCCAACAATGATGACACCAGTGCCACACAAGGTATATCGACATGCCCCTCACCATCCTGCATGTCCTCCTGCTTAACCTCCTCCTCAAGCTTCTGACATCTAAAGCGAGGTCTCTGCTAGTAGAAATGCCTCCTAGTCTCATCCTCTAACTGTCCTCATCCTATCCACTCTGTTTGAGGGGGTATAGTGTCCTTCTGGTCAAATCACTCCATTAGCCTCTGCATGAAATTTGTGTAGGATGTGGCATGTACATGACTCAAAGGGATCAAGCATCGATACCACCACTCCATAACCTCTCCATCCAAGTAGAAAGTGGCATGTCTAATAACATGTGCCTCCCTCATCAGGTTTAGCCAGAAATGTGTCGAATTATTGTACCCATTTCCTCATAGAACTTCTAGCTGAACCATCAAAGTGGGTGAGGGTAATTTTTCCCTCAATGATACTCACTCTCCCTTGAGCCATGGGTTTTTCTATAGTTCACCCATCACAGAGCATACATGCCCAAATATTTCATGATCATACTGACTACTCCACAACTGGCCAAGATCATGCTCTGATACCATTGTAATATTTCTAATGGAAGTTTTACAATGATAACAAAGACACGCAAAGATAAAAAAACAAAAATTTTCACAAATGCATAGACATGAACTGGGAATTTCTACAAATCCCCAAATTGCCAATTTTTATTCGTAATATATGTTGTGGTACAATGAGTTGGGGAAAGGGCACATGGGCTTGCACAAGGCAATCTACAAGCACTAGGTAATAATTACAACAAATCCCAATGACTTCAATAATAGCCCCTTCACGAACCTGCATGTTCTTGGCCTTCATTGAAGTCCAATCAGAACCCAATTCTTCCATTCGTTCCAATACCTTGTTCAGGAAAGCTTCTCCCACATTATGTCTAGATTCACATGTCATGATCTGAGGTTCATCTGCCATCTCTGCTACCTCCCTTCTTTGCGATCTTGTGTAGACCATAAAATGTGAATCTGAATGACCTTTTACATTCCTTCCATGAGCTTGGTTCGACTTAATCAAGCTCAGATACCAACTGTCATGATAGTGCAGTGGGGTCAGCTCCTCGTCATGATTTTCTGAATCAAGTTCTCATACCAACTGTCACACCCCTACACTGGCGGTACTATTCCAGCCATAGTATAGGAGGTGTGACACCACCGACCCTTTTCTTTTTATCAATACTAACGATTGTGGACTACGCCTACTTTCTATACTTAATTTATCTTTCAATAGCTAAGCATATCTTTCATTAACACAGCGGAAACCTTCCTTAAACATTCATAACCATTAATCATATTAACATCATTACCATTCAAGTGCAGAACATACTATCATGGGAGGGGCAACTCCTCCAATTATGAGTCTACTCGTATCAATAATGTTAATATTCAGAATTACAATCTCTCGATAAACCCCAAAATTTACACATAATATTTCCATAATCGGCAGCTCGTTCAACTTAGCTCGTCAGGTCGGGCATGCCCACCTGGTCACCTGAACGACCTGTCGACCAACTCATCGTTTGCCAGCACATTCACCTGAACGCATTCAACTGTTCACCAGCCAGCATTCACACGTCTCATTAACTTGTCTTCTTCGCATGCCCTTAGGGCACTTCCATGTTTCCCCCAAATGCTCGTTTAACCGGGCGCCCTCACATGCCCTATCGTTTCACCCATCGTACTTTCAACCCAAATTGTATGGCCTTCGGAGATGTGCAACGGTTGGGCGTCGGGCGACCGGGGGCGCACACGACGGGTGCGTGTTGGAGGTGCGATGGGCAGTTGTGCACGACCGAACGACGGAGCGACCGACCAGTTGTGCGATGGAACGACGGAGGTTATGCGACGTTATGTGACGACACTTGGTGAACGACTAAGTGTGGGCGTTGGCTTATACCCATGTGTGGAGTGCTTTGCAATGGGGTTGGCCGACCAACGATGGCGGTGAGGCCGACTTTACAAAGGTGTTTGAACGGGTGTGTGTATGGTTGTATGGGCGGTCGGCTGGGCAGCCCACCCACATACGATGGAGCCTATATATGCTTGCAGTTGGAGCATTCAAACTCATTCAACTTCGCTCATTCGATCATAGGATCTTCGCTCAAGCTTGAGAGCTAACTTGTGCGCAGTTTAGAGGAGAGCTAAGGCGCATAGCTCATGCGCTCTCCTTGGTGAGTCACACTTGGTGGAAACACTCTTGGTGGAAGGTGAAGACATTGGGCAAGACGTGCCGGGGGTGATCGTGCGAAGGTGATATTTGTGTCGAGACTTGGCGAGGGTGTCTTGGTGGCTCGAGTGAGCGTCCACCCATCGTGCAAGGGTGCACGAAGATTGTATTAATTGTAAAATTGGATAAGTATGGGACTTGGTCTTGCCAAGACATACTTGTGTATTGTAAATTGAAATTCTTAATATATTGTTGGGTGGACTCATTGTTTAGGCAGTTGCCCCTCCCCTTTATACTGTGCAATTGTTTTGTTGTTTATAATTTCTCTTGATAATAAATAAAGTATGGGTGTTCATTGGTATAAAGGATAACTAATTATACTTGGTTGAGAATCACAAACTAAGTAGGAGTAAGTGGATAGGCGTAGTCAATGTGCACGAGTATTGTTAAAAATAAAGTGTTCCATGGTGTCGCACCTCGCCCGCACGGTTGAAATACTAGTGTAGGCTTGGGGCCGTGACACAAATGCCTTCGTTCACCATTGCACGACCTACTCGGCATGAGCTCATGATTAGTTCAGCTCGCTGCGTGAACAACCACCGGTACCAACACTTGCCTTCGCACTTCGCACATCGGTCAGGAAGCCAACCCACCGTTCACCCGGATGCCCTATCACACCCGTTCAACAGGAAACCCTACCACACCGTCCGCTCGACCCATCGTTCAATTAGACCTTGCCCTCACCTGAGGTTCAACCGGCCTTCATTCCACCAAACTCGTTCGTTCAATGGTTCGACCCACGCCTGGTCTTACCGAGCCATGTCTTCTACCTGCACTCTATTCACACTTCACCATTCGGGTGTAATGCTTCGGCCCTCATCCGCATGCACCAATCCTTCATTTCAACCTTCAATCCTCGTACTCTTTCTGTCCACATGTGGACGCTTGAATGCTTGTTCCTTGGATGATGGAATGACTCTCTATACCATCCTACTTATATACTTTCAAACTACCATGTTCTTCTGTCAACTTCGCCTAGCCTACCCACCCTTCGGCCATTTCTTTCACTTATCCACATGTAGGCCGGTTGGCTTCGGTGCCCCTACACGGGACCGCCTTCTCCTATAAACCAACCGCTCGTCACACTTAGTCACATTTTTCACTTAGACCCTCGGGTTTTTTCTTTCCGGTGTGCTCCTTGTTCAGCTCGCGAGACCTCCGTAGTTACACTCCAAGTCTATAGAGTAGATAAGTGGTAAGTAGTATAATATAATATAAACATTTTAATTATGCAAAAATAAAATACAAATACAAGTATAGTTTAATATATAGAAATATAACTCAACTTATTATAGAAATTTTAACTTTTTCAAAATAAATTAAAAATAAATATAAAATAATTTTATAAAAAAATATAAAAACTTTGATATTGACTTATAATATTGACAACCAATGTATTGTGTTGATTTGTAAAATATAAATTAAATTTATTTAAAAGACGATTACAAAAATGCAATTCGTACCAGATAAACTCACTTCTAACTCACCTTAAACCATCTCAATTTGGCTAGTATTCTATGGGGTTTTCTATCACCAACCAGAGAATCCCATCGCCCCTGCACCAGATTCTCTCCGACAATAAACAATCTCCTTCTCTACTGAGTGAAAATATCTCTCCAAAATAACAGCCAATCCCTGCACTTGTAGAACCTGTAAAAACATTTTCAAATCGATTCGCATCCACGCTGAAACTAACACTGAAGTACATCGCCTCTAAGAACTCAGCTAATCTGCATTTTTTATTTGGGCTATTATTGCATTTGACTATGATGTTTGTGTTTTATTACTTTCAATTTTTTTGATGGTGTAACTCACCAATAATATTAAGCTATAGACGCACTAGTTTTCATGATCGGGTTTTTATTGGTATTAATTCTATGGTATTTGCATATGGAGTTAGGGTTTTTAATTTTTTCATAAATAACAATGGACAATAATTTTTTTAGGTTAGGTAAATATTCATTAATGTTAAAATATAAACATATAGAAATGTTTCACAAATATTACAGGATTAGAATGGTTTAAAATATATAAATATGTAAAAATGTTTGATAAATATTAGTAGTATTTAATTTATTTATATTCAATGATTAAATTGTGAATTTTAATATTATTAGCTTGATAAGCATATGATTAATAATTTAAATTTATACTTATATGTTTTTATCAGTTTAAATCTATTTTGATTACAAATTTATTGAGCAAGAAAATTAAATTTAATCCCTCTATGAACTTAGAGATTGATATATTAATTTAATTACTCTATTCGATTACTGCCACATTCATTATTTCAAGTTTGCTAATAAATTGCTATCCAGAAATATTAAAGTAATAATGATAAAAGAATAGTGTGCCAAACTACATATTATAAACTACATATTATAAGAGATGTTTTTGCTAATTTTATATTAGAACAAGAATATAAAAAATTAAGATTGGGAAAAAAATATATGAGTTTGGAAAAACTCTTAATCCAATACTCTTATTCATGACTCCATCATCTATTCAAGAACTTGAAGTAACACAGCCCACACACTCCATTATGAGAAAGGAAACACATTTTTCACTAGAAATTAGAAGCCATTCAAATTACAAAATTTTAAGAATTTTTTCTATACTTGAAAAAATTATATCAAACAATTAATTAGTTTTCTAAATATCTATAATGATATTCAGAGAATCATTAAGATGGGATGAAAATGACTTGAATACTTTGTTAAAAAAAACAACACTTTTAAAAAAATCTACAAAAATCAATAAAACTTGACTACCTTAAAAAAAACTAACGAATTAAAACAGTGAATATTATAAACCATTTAAACTATTTAGAAAATTCAATAAACAATAAAATAAAAACTGGCTTTTTTATACACTTCAAATTGTAGTATATATAAAAAAATAATATACTAATAAAAATATAAAACCATTCAAAAAACAAAAGACTTAAAAATTAAAAAAGTTAAATTGTGAATTCTTTTTGATAAATTCCTTATTTGCATATTTTTAACTCATTTTATATTATCTTTTTATAAACAAATAAATAAATTTAAAAAACTTACCTTTTT
>APFE030803306.1:0-25575 GCA_000404065.3 Pinus taeda
TAAATTCCTAAAATCTTTGAAAATCTTTAGGTTTCAGGTTCACCTTTTCCCATTCAAGTGCTTTCTCAAAAGACACTGCTAACTATAACAAATCCTGAAAGTAATTATCTCCATGATTGTATGCCTTGAGCTTTAGCCCTGTAGTGACATTGTATGCCACTTTTTTTGGGTCGAATTTCCTTGTAGGCAATGTATGAAGCCCGAGGGCTTCCATTTGTGCTGATTCTTTAGTAGCATGAACAAAATTAGCTAAAGTAAAAGATCCTCATTTGATAGGGAAAGTATGCCATAATGACTTCTTGCTATCTTTAATAACTTTAGTCAGGCCCTTTCCCACAGTCTGGCAGGAAATCTCCCTTTCTAATAGCTTATTAGAAACATATAAGGGAAGGGCGTGTGGATCAGCAGTGCTACCAATTACCCTAATGTAGGTGAACCATTCCTCAATGAAATACTTGCCTACAACGAGCAGGTTTGTTGCAGCTTCTTGGAAAATCCTAGGGGCTTTCTTATTGAAAATAATTTGGTTTAGGGGCAACACGATATAATGAAATATCTTATAGAAGTGAGGTATGTAATGCGATTCCCATATTTGTTTATGACTGAGATGGATTGGGTAAGGATATTGTATGGTCCATTTCCAACCCATGGTTTGAAGTGTCATGTAAAAACATAGAACATCCATAATATAAGCACATAAATAGAAGGGAGGGAGGTTATCTGAAGAGGAGGCTTTCTTTTGTTGATATTCAGTAATGGAGGTGGCTAAGTTGTCAGATAAGATAGAAGGCCAATTCATGATATAGGAATTAACATAATCATCGATCAAGGGAATCATTCTATTGAAAACTTAGTGTTATTTAGCAGTCTATACAGTCTACATAACATTGCTGCTGCATAATTGTAGGGATTTTCCAAAGAGGCTATTGCATATATACCCAATTTCTCATACTTGAATTTCTTGTGTAAGGTTCTCCAAGTTTTAATTAACTTGAAGGGGTCCAGATTATTTTTTGCGAAGTTAGGCACAAATGTGATGTCGTAGATTTCCTACAGGTCGGGTATGTGATACATTGCCTTCAAGTCTTCTGCTTTGAATGATCCTACAAGCTCCATCCTTGAATTCTTGAACTACCTATCTCCAATGATAAGGTTTTCGATGACCCATTTGATCATTTCTGTGTAAGGGAGGATTTTGGTTCTTCTCCTATCCTATGAAGGAAATAATAGGAAGCATCCCTGCATTGAGGTCTTGAAGGCTTTGTTGACCTAGCTGTTGCTCTTGTAACAATGGTTTTAGGATGCTCATCCTCCAGTCAATTGTAAATTACTTCCTAAGCTGTTGCGCCTACAGCGGCATCAAGAATGTATTAGCAAAGATAGGAGCCACCTATGTATCCTTTGTTTCAACAACGGTCTTCTTAGTTTACTTCTACATCACCTTTCTTATGGACATGTCTTTTGTCGCTTGCCTGAAACAGACAAGATATATCAACGCAGATGATATCAAGTAATTAAGACTGAAATCCTCTGTGAAATGAATTTAGATCATGAGAAAGGTTTTTATGAGATATTCGATTATAGCTACCCATAACCTAAAAAATGATTATCCTCCCTTGGGCCACTAAACATTTAATAACCTGTCAACTTGTTTGTTATTATTATTTAAAACACAATTATTTCACATGCTTTACCTCCTTAATCGTAGATCGTGGTCTTTATATAGGTACTGCATAACACTTAACAGATATATCGAGCGAAATGTGATGAGAAAATCGCAATATCGCATTTCACAAAATCGTTAACGTTTGTCCTAAGGCATGTTCAAGTTTTTTGTGAATTGCGAAATGCGATTGCGTAATAGCAAGATGATGTTATCATAGAGGGATATTTTTTCACATATCGCAATTTCATAAAGATTTTATAAAATAGTGATGTGGAAAATCACGATATGTGATCTACGATAAAGCTTTCCTCCTTAGCTCATTTTGAAAGGTTTTGCTAAGTTTTTTCTTTAGAGTTAGGCATAATTATCTTAGGCTTAAAAATTTAAAAAGGGTCCCCACTTATAACTCAAATGCTAGCTGTTGTTAGCTAAAAATGGGAGGGTTGTTTCATAGTACAACAATTGGCGATTCACTTGGGAGAACTAGTTATCTCTGAGTATTTTTCTGAAATTTCTAAAAACTTTCAAAGTAATTGGAGTTATAATCATAATGATTTCATGAGTTATAAGGTAAACACCATTTCTTTTGAACCACCATTACTTGCTCAGGCCCATCTGCTTAATTAATTAACCCTTGTAATGATAGAAATGTAAATGTTTGCATCAGTCAATAGTAAGGTTTAAAATAATATAGTAGGTGCCTCTTGCAGATTAGTTTTTTGGTTTTTTACTCATTTATCACAGATAGAGCCTCTGCTGTTGGCAGGCATTCATAGCCTCGACATGGTTTCCTTTAACCAACAATGATCCATTATCCCATCTATATGAATTTTCATATTTCAAAATGATATTCGTTTGAATTGAATCTCTCTTGGACTTTGTCCCCCCCTTTTTTTTAACCTTTTGAGTGTAATCTTTTTCCTTAAAAGACATTGTCTAGGCATGGTAACCTACTAATGACAATGCCATTCATCGGTTGTAAATAAATGGAATAAGCTGGATCTTGATGAGACCCCTTGTCTTCTGATCAAGAAGATCATTAGCTATTACCCTTTTTTGATATGGAGTATCGGTAATATCAATTTTAATTACTTCTCTATGAACATGGTAAACAAGCTCATAATGAGACTCTTTATCTTTTAAGTTTTTTTATATTTTAGAATTACACTCTAAAAAAGAAAAAATTTAACAGATGGGGTGGGCCATTAGCCTTTTTAAAGGGTTTTGGGTGATAATGATAGAGTTTTTAAGATACTGATCTGCAAGAAGTCCTTGCTAGTTTAAAGATTCTTTCCTTGGCTGATAACTAAACCATGATATCCTATAAAGATAAGAGTTTTTTGTAAAATATATATATTTTTAAGCAAGATCAAGTTTTTTCAAAGGGATGATATTTATTTTAGTACTCAAATGTCCTAATTGTTCCTTTTAACTCCTACTTTCTTATAAAAGCGAAAAATTAGAAATGTTATCAAAGACTTATTTTGAAATGCTAGGAGTAAATACTAGTTAACCATTATTTTCCTAAAAAGAAATATATTACAAAATTGGAAGAGGTTATCTCCTAAGAAAAATACCTTTTCAATATTTTCCCATTAACAAGCAAAGAATCTTTCCTATTGGACAAGTCTTGTAAAAGAAACGTTGATTGTCCAATTTTTGCATTAATTTGAAAAGGGCCAAGCCATAGCCTTTGGAATTTGGTATGTCTACCTTTTTCCTCATGTGCCTTGTCCCATTTCAGAACTAAGTCACATTCTTCAAAGGATTTTTGACTGGCAAAAGTTGTATCAAAAGAAGATTTGACTAATTGTTGATGATGGAAGTGGGTTGCTTTAGCCTTTTCTCTTTCTTCGTCAAGTTTGAGAATTTGAAATTGTCTAGCCTAGAGAGAAGATGAAGGGCTTTCATTGATAAATTGTACCAGGGAAAGAGATGGGATTGCTACATTTATGGGAAGAAAAACTTCTTTTCCATCAGCTAAAGCAAAAGGAAAAGAACCAATAGAGGCTTTCTGAGTAATACTGTACGCCTACAGAGCAAATGTTAATGCTTTATGCCAATTCCTATGATTTTGATCAATAGTTCTTTTGATAATTTTGATGAGGTTTTTGTTTGTTAATTCTAATAATCCATTACCTTGAGGATAATAACTAGTTGAATATTTTAACTTGAAACCAAGTTTAATAGAAAATTCTACCATTTTATTTCTAGAAAAGTAAGATGCATTGTCAAACATTAAAGCTGAGGGTAAGCCAAATCAGGTAATTATGTACTAATCAATGAAATCTGTGATGTTTTCTATATTAGCTATCTTTAATGGGACAACTTCTACCCACTTAGTAAAGTGATCAGTAGCTGTAAGGATGTACCTGTGCTGCTTGGAATAGTTAGGAATAATCTCACCAATTATGTCTAATCCCCATCATTCAAATGGTTGTTGGATGTTAACTGGTTGTAAAGGGAATGCTGGCTTTCTTTCTCTTTCGGCCATGGTTTAACAAGTTTTGCACTTCCTTGCATATTCATGTGCATCTTTAAATACAGTTGGCCAGTAATATCCTACATGTAGGATTTTGTGAGCAGTGGTATTTCCTCCAAAATTTCCTTTAGCTAGCCCATCATGTAATTCCTGCATGACCTTCTTAGCTTTGGGTTCCTCTAAGAATCTTAGCAATACTGAATTGTAATTGTTCCAAAACAATACGTCATTGACTAGCTCACACTGATTTGACTTTAATCTCAAATATCACTTTGTTTTATAATTAAGGTGAATAGGAGCATATCTGTTTTTAAGATAAAATTTCAAATCAACATATTGTGATTGCATATCTTTGAGGCTTACCTATGATATTTGTACTTCATTACCTTGATATTCTTCTAATGGAAACTGTGAAGCTCCTGTTAACATCCTACAAAAAGCTTGGCCCCTGACAATTTTAGGTGGCCGGATTTCTACATCATATTCTTGGAGTGTAGTGACCCAATTATCTCTTTTCTCCCCTACTTCTCTTTGAATCAGTAGTTGTCTTACTGGAGGGTAGGGTACAACTATCTTTATGTGGGTTTTAAGAAGAAAAGGTCTGAAATGTTTTAGATTTTTAATGACAACAAATGCTTGTTTTTCTACAGCTGAATAATTTAATTCTTTGCCTTGCAAGTTAAAACTGAAAAAGGAGATGGGTGCGTCGACATTTTTATCGTTTAGCTGTGTCAAAGCTGCAGCATACAAAGTATCAAATGAAAAAGTATATAATACAAAGGGTCTGAGAAGGTTAGGAGTTGTTAATGAAGGGTCATTAATAATGGCTTTCTTTATCAACTCAAATGATTCTCTTTCATCCTTGCTCCATTTGAAAACTGCATTTTTCTTATCATTGTTTGAAGGGGTAAGACTATTTTTGAAAAATATGGGACGAATTGTTTAACAAAATTTACTTGGCCTAGGAATGATTGCATGGTTTTCTTATTGTGTGGGAGGGGAATTTTTCCTATTTCGTGGCCTCTATCAGGATCGATGTGAATTTCTTTCTTGGATACTATAAACCCAAGGAGTTTTCCTTCTAGTAAAGAAAAATAAGATTTTTTGGGGTTTAAGGAAATGCCTTATTTCATGCATCTTTCAAAGATGTGCTTGAGGTCACTTAAATGATTGTTCCTGTCCCTGGAATAGATTGTGATATCATCCAAGTAAATAATAACTGATTTATTGATTATACCTCTAAAGGAAATGTCCATAACATGTTGAAATGTGGCACCGACATTTATTAGTCCAAAAGGAATTTTCTGATAGGGATATGTTCCCCACTTGGTCTTGAATGTTGTCTTTAATCTGTCATTCGGGTGCACAAGGATTTGATTATATCCTGAGAATCCATCTAGAAAATATATTAATTTGGATTGCAACTGACTGCAATACTTGGTCCATAGTATGCAAGGGAAAATTACCCTTTTGGCAAGCTTTGTTTAGGTTTTCTAAAATGAATGTAGATCCTAATTTCACCATTCTTTTTCCTTACAGGTACCATATTTGATACCCATTTAGAATTTATGACGGGGAAGATTATCTTGGCCTTCAGAAGCTTGTTCAATTCTAATTTAGTTTGACTTTCAAGGTTCGGGTGAATTTTTGAGGCTTTTGCTAAATTGGTTTTTCATTCAAAGTCATGGGTATGGTATGTTGAATTATAGAGCTGTCATAGGTTTTGAGATTTGCATAATCCCAAGCAAAGACACCTTTATATGTTTTCAATAACCTGATGAATGATACTCTTTCTTGAGATGTTAGGTCAAGACCTAGGTTGATATTTTGAGGTTTCTCATTTGATCCTAGGTTTTCTACTTCAAATCTCAGAGTAAAACTTAGAGTTTTGGAGTTAGAAATTTTCTTAAATCTATCCTTCACATCATAAAGATCTTCCATCTTAACCAGATACTTAGGAATTGGATTTAGATCAAGATTAAATTTTATTTCTATATCATGCTCATACTCATCTATGATCTGCGCTTCATATGATCCTTCTGATGTAAGGAAATTTACTATATCTGCATGATTATTGAATACTCTCCAATTTGTTATATTGTGAGGAATAGATGGCCTAATTATTAATTCTATTGAAAATCTGTTTGGACTAAAGTCTTCCGATGGTATAAGTCTATATGCCACATTGGCAAGTAAGTCAGCACTTGCGTTCTGGAGTCTAGGGATTGAAGAAATGTTGAAAGCAGAAAAATGAGAAGTCAATTTCTGAGCTAAATATTGATAGTGTTTAAGATGCTCAGAAACAAAGTGAATTGTATTTCTCACCCGTTTCACAATTATTTCAGAGTTACCATAGACTCGAAGGTATTTGAAATTAAGACCGATGGCTTTATACAGTACTTGGATCAGTGCTTCATATTTGGCGATATTATTAGTACACTAAAATTCAAGTCTGCAGGCCAGCGTAATTTTCTCTCCTTGCGGACTGATCAAAATGAATCTTGCACCTGCACCGTCTTCTGATTTAGAACCTATTAGGGTTCAAGAGAAATAAATATAACAATCAAGAAATACACATTCAAACCATGTACACCATGGTTATCTAGAAAACCCTAATTGGGGAAAACCAACAAACAATAGATCTATTATTGTCCTTGGCTAAAACATAGCCAAACCGGCCAACAACCTAAGGTTTCATTGCTCAACCATGGCTTCCCACAATGGAGAATACACAAACCTTTTAAGGGCTTCAACTACATGTAATACCATGAGCTCAATACCATGAGTCACCAATACTAGGTGCCTAAAACCACAAATATTAACCATAACTGTTGACATAACCTCAAATCCACCATAGGGTCAAGTTTTCTAACAATCCTCCCTTTAAACTTGACTTTGGGTTTTCCTTGGCCAAATCTAGCCAAATCTGCCAAGTGATCCAGTTGCCACTCACCTCCAGGCCCTACCCAGTCAATGTTAGGGTATTTGATAATCTCACAAGCTGTCTTAGTTTAGCATGCTTCATCATACCACAACATGCATCCCCATATCACCCAAGCGGACATTCAGACTTTACCAGTGATTTATTGGGGTACGCATGCCTTACAAGGACTTACAGTCATATACCATTTACATGAAAATTTCCATTTTATTTTTATTTTGTTGCTATCTTGACCCACACACAAATTGAACTGCTGCAAGTTTAACCATGCATTTCACCCTGTAAGACTCCTATCCCACTATTTAACCCTTCTCTTGTAACTGAATTTTTATTTAAAGTTTCTGTTACTATTTCAGAATAGAAATTTTTCTTTAACCATAAAATCCCTTCAACAAATTTCTTAAAAAAAAAAGAATTACCCGACTTTCTTGATTTTTTAAATTTCCGAAAAATATTCCCAGGGCTTGCATTTTATTCTTGCTCCTCATCGAACGAGGCCATGGCAAAGCCTTTAGACTTCATTTTCTTCTTGATCCTCATCGAACCATCACTCAACAGACATCGCTGGTTTGTGCAATGAGCTATTGCTTCAACCAGCGCCACCACTTCGTGGATAGGAACATTTCAAACAACTATCCAAGGCCCTTGCCAACCAGAGCTCTGATACCACTTGTTAGGGTTCAAGAGAAATAAATATAACAATCAATAAATACACATTCAAACCATGTACACCATGATTATTTGGAAAACCCCAATTGGGGAAAAACCAACCAACAATAGATCTATTATTGTCCTTGGCTAAAACACAGCTAAGCCGGACAAAAACTTGAGCTTTCACCGCTCAACTATGGCTATCTACAATGGAGAATACACAAGCCTTTTAAGGGCTTCAACTACATGTAATACCATGGGCTCAATACCATGAGTCACCAATACTAGGTGCCCAAAACCACAACTATTAACCATAACTGTTGACATAACCTCAACTCCACCATAGGGTCAAGTTTATCTAACAGAACCATCAAAATAGAGAGTCCAGAATAGAGATTCATTATAAATTTTATCAACTAAATTTAAACACTTGGAAGCATCTGTTTGTGAGAAATTCTCAATTTGAGAAACTACAACATTATCTAAAAAGGGAGACTTTTGAGCATTAAAATATCCTAAAGAGGACTCAGCTTCGTAATTTCCAATGATGTTATTAGTGAAGGAAAAAGGTTCATTGCTTCCCTCAAGGTCTGTGACTGTATATTTCATGATTTTTTCATGGTCTACCTTGATTTGGTTTGGTTTACCGTTGTGTGGCAACCACATGTGAAACCAGTCAATTGCAAAATAACCATGCAAATTTTTAGATCAATCCATGTTGAGAATAAAACCATAAAATTTAGGGATATCAACCACCAATATATCAATTATTTGTGAAACTTTTGGATTAGGGGAAAGCCTAATTGAAACTGATGTTATTTCTCCAACTACTTCTACTTTCGTCCTGTCTAACTAAACTATGTGTACTTCAGAGTTTTGAGGTGTAATGTTCAATTTAGTACACATAGCCCTTGGCATTATGTTTGAGGAGGCTCCTGAGTCAACAAGGAAGTTATGAACATTCTTGTCGAATTTTTTGTAAGTAGAAAGGGAGGAACATGAGAAATAGACTTATCACCAATAAGAACCAGATCTGAAGGATCTACTTTATTTGAGGATGAAGGAGGTTTTCCCATATTGTAGGCAACTTGAGTAACTATAGTAGATGGTAGGGGAGATACTGGAACTACTTTCAATTCTCTTAATAGGATTTTTTGTTGCTATTTGAGTTTAGTAAGCTCATGCAATGTGATATTAGCTCTGGTCTTTTTCATGTCTTTAACTATATTGTATTCGACCGTATCCGAGATTACCAATGTTTTTGAGGCATTTAGGGAGTCTAGAGGAAGAAGGTCAGTTTGGCTGGTCTTAGATTTATTAGTAACTGTTTTCTCTTTTGCAGGAGTAGTAACGTTTTGCTTATGATTTGTGGTAGACGTGTCAAGAGAATTTTTGCTTTTGGTAGTTACTACCATTGCTTGTGCCTCTTGTTTAGTTGGGAGAATAAAATCCCTCATCCCATTTAGTTCGATTTCTTCTTCTGTTTCAACTTCTTCATCGTTTGGTGAATCTTCTCATAATTCTTGATCAGATTCAACATTTGAAATGGTGTTTGGAGGTTCTGATGTAGAAGAGGATTTATTTTTGAATGATGAGAAAGGTTTTTTAGGAGCAGATGATTTTGTGACCTGTTTTTTAATTTCTACCATTTCATTGGAAATTGTTTTTAACACTTTCTGAAGCCCTTCTAGATCAAAAGGGTCCTTTGGAGCTTTCTTCTTGGACTCATCTTTAAAAGTAACTTTCTTGGTCTTCTTCTCATCTGTTTGTGATACTTTTTCCAAAGCTATGATTCTTCTTTGTATAGACAAGGCTTCTTTCATGTTTTCTACAAGGGTAGCCTTATTGGATCTATCTACAAAGATTGCAATATTAGAAGGAAGAGATGATATATACCACTATATTTGTACATCTACAATAGGTTTAGAGGAAATTGAGATTTTGTTTAGCAATTTGTTAAATTTGGAGTGGAAATATTTGATCTTTTCATTTGTATTAGCTTTTAAATTAGAAAGATCATAGATCAAGGATGCTATAGTTCTGTCATCACCAATTTTTGCAAGAAATACTTCTTGAAAAGTATCCCAGTCTCTAATTGAACCCACTGGGAGGGAAAAATACAAAGATCCAGTAGATCCTTGGAAATTATAAGGAAACAGTCTGATTACAACATCTTCATGTGCAACCCCATTGAGATTCATGGCTAACATGAAATTGTTTAGAAGTTCTTCAGCGGGGAGAGCATTGTTAGGATTATACTTAGGGATCCATTTTCTGGGTTTTCTTGGAGTGCATTTAGATTTGTAACTAGGACAACACCAGGATTTGTCCAAGGTTGAGAAGGTTGATTGGCCATAAATGAGGACTGAGAAAATGGGAAGGTTGGTCCAACAGTAAGTATAGATGGTGAAGAACTTACTACTGGGTTAGTACCAATAATTGTAGTACTAACGGGGGAAGTGGATATTTGAGAAGTAGTGGATTGAGTAGAAGTGGATGAAGGAATAGATAGGTGGAAAGGTGATGTGATCTCACAAGTATCTAATTCAGATACTGATGAAGTGAATTTCCTACGTCGTGGAGGGATAGGGAATTCGAAAGGAGTGACCCTAAGTTTCTCAGTTTGCAGTCTAGTAAATACACCAATTTGTTGTAATAAGGAAGTAATACTTTCTTCAGATAATTCAGGCCTCTCTAGCATCTTAGCAGAAATGGATATCTGTTCCAATTTTTATATCAAAGAATGAACTTAGGGAGATTTGGGAATGTAATATGGAGATGGTGGTTTCCTTACTACTTCAGGAGATGAGGGATATGTTTCTATAACTTCAGATTTCTGGTCAGGGGATTATGAATGAGATCTATAAGGTATAGAAGTGGTGGAGGGGTTTTGACTCTTGTGAATTCTTTCCGAATGATATTTAGGTTTATATGCCATTCCTAGCTGAAGGCCCTCCTTCTAGCACCAAAATGTTGTGGCCTCAAAATTCTGGTGCCGAAAAATGGGGGATAACCACCCGGTCCAGACCTTAAGACAACTCCTTTTCCGTTTAAAGTGGTGGCTCCAACTAGGGATAATGGGGCTAGTTTCCCAATGTGGGTTTTAAGATGAGAGTGGGTGGTTCATGAGTGTTTTGCAATAGAATAATGATAATCCAAGTGACTTATTCTATGATGCAATTTCTCTAACTTAACTTATTCTAATATAAACCCGGGTGTTTTTGTATGGTATGCGATCTACAAAGATATCCTTTTAACATGTGATAATAAAGATTTAACACAATTAAATGGAGTTGATAATGTAAAAGATAATTCCTTTGACTAAATAGCTAGTCAAATAAATTCATAAAATATATCACATGTTTAATGAGTTATATATGAAATTCAAAACTTCAGTTATGGCATCATACAAAAGTGAAATTAATGCTTGATAGAAACAATAAATATCACATATAATTCATGAAAATAAAGTTTTTCCACCAATTAAATGTAGACATAATTATGCATACACAATAATAGTACCATATGTATGAAGTCCTCCTCATTTGAGAAATGACATAGACCAATTTCTTCCTTCAAATCAAATTGTCTCCCAAGAGTACAAAAGTGCATCAACAAAGGAATGTAGTCTGATATCTAAAAGAAAATATCATGTTCCATCATTTCACCAAAGCATTCACAAACTTACAATAGTGCATTCTTTGAAAATGTTTTTTGATAAAATTTTGGACCCTTCTCTAAATGCATGAGAAGGGTGTAAATGCTATTCTAGCTAACTGTGCAAAAATAGATTATACAAAATTTGAGGAGGTTTTAAAAACCTCCTCCTACAAAGGTAACTAACTCCAAAAATAAACAAAGATCAACAAAATAGAACTAAGAGGATGAATTGCTATCTGCTAGCATGTCCTTTAAATCACAAATATCGATCATCGGTTGAATTTGAGGAGGTGGCCCAAAATGAGATTTGAGTTGTCTTGTAAAGATTGGATCGATAGGAGGTGGAAACATCCTTTGTGTCACATGAAGAGAACAATTGAGGTTCATAATCTGGCTATGTGGCTTGACTAGATATTGCCAATAGGACTCCCAGGAAGTTGTAGTCAGTTTCTTAATTGCATCTCTTTGATTCCCCGCTTTTTCTTGCCAGCCTTTACTCAGAGCGGTTAAGTCAGGAATTTATTTTGCATTACCATCCTTCATGAGATTGGTAGCGAACAGGGTATGATTTACTGCCTTGATGATGTTCTTCGATACTCCAGCTACCCTCGCGACTACCAGCTCGGCTTGTTTTATCCTAGCATCCCAATCAGTAAAGAGGATGTCTTTGTGAGTTTCCTCAATCTCGGGTAGATTGGCATTCTTTCCCTCTTCTCATTCCTACCATTCAATGAAATCAAATATTTTGGTGTTTAAATCATTGAGCTTTGTTCTCAATCAATGGCTTTGTCTATGAGTTGGTCATTGGTAATCAGGTAGGAAGTGATGTGTGAGAGCTTCTGGAAGAAATACTCTTGCTGCTTGACTAGAAGAGAATTTAGTTCTAGAGCCTCTTTAATGAACTCCTCAGTAGTGGGAACATTCTTGTATCTATCCATAGATTGCTGCAATTCTTGGAGTTGCATGTTTTTGGCTGATAGGTCAGCTTCATGGCTTATTTTTAAGACTTCCATGTCCTGCTACAATTATGCGAGCTGCTCAGCTGCATGTTTGTTTGCGCTTGCTTTTTCTTTTTCGAGCTCTTGTTCCTGCACAAATCTATCCTCCTTTTCCTTTAGTAGAGTAGACACCTCAGTAGCCTTATCCATAGTGGCCGACATGTATGCTCCTGTTAACTATGACTGTTTAATCAATTTCTCGGCTAGATTAAAAGGCATGTCCTTCCAAAAAATGTCCATTGGCTCATCTCCAGGTGAGAATTCAGGTGCATCTACCCTTCTCCTTTTCCTTTGCCTTCAAACTACAGCCTTGTGGAGAGGGCTATAGAATACATCAAGTGGAGGTATCTCTGTCACTTTCAGAACAATTTCTGATGTGGGCAGAGCAGGGATAATTTCAGCATGTTGGGATGTTGTTGTTTCTTGATCCATAGGTGTAGACTATTTACCGACAGACTTGGGCTCTGTATCTTGATGAATTTTCGGAGGAGTTTTGAATTCCTTTGTTTCTTAAGTATTTGGAGCTTTGGGAGTGTCTTTCATTTTTTGATTGAATTGATCCCATTCCTGCTCCAAACTAGTGCGTTAGGCTTTTGAACTTGTCTCTGTGGTTGGGGTGCCCATTATCTATTTTTCGGCTAGTTTCCTACTAGACTCAGTCATATTATCTACATCTTGGACTTTCCCTGTGTCTGGTGTATTATTGTTGTTTACCGGAGAGTCCTTTTGGGAGATCGCAGTTGTGCTATTGACAATGTTACTTTGGGTAGGCTTATCCTCGAGCTTTAATAGATGCATTGGAATGACCCGGAGCCTCTCATTCCTGAATTCCTGAAATTTTTGAAAATATTTGGTTTTCAGGTTTACCTTTGACCGTTCAAGTGCTTTCTCAAAAGAAACTGCTGATTGTAACAAATCCTCAAAGTAATTATCTCCATGATTTTATGCCTTGAGCATTAGCCCTATAGTGACATTGTATGCCACTTTGTTTGGGTCGAATTTCCTTGTAGGAAATGTATGAAGCCTAAGGGCTTCCATTTTTGTTGATTCCTTAGTAGCATGAACAAAATTAACTAAAGTAAAAGAGCCACATTTGATAGTGAAAGTAGGTCATAATGATTTCTTGCCATCTTTAAGAAGTTTAGTTAGGCCCTTTCCCACAGTTTGGTAGGAAATATACCTTACTAATAGCTTATCAGAAAGATATAAGGGAAGGATGTGTGGATCAACAGTGCTACCAAAAACCCTAATGTAGGTGAACCATTCCTCAATGAAATACTTGCCTACAACAAGCAAGCCTGATGCATCTTCTTACGAAAACCTAGGGGCTTTCTTATTGAAAATCATTTGGTGTAGGGGAAACACAATAGAATGAAATATCTTATAGAAGTGAGGTATGTAATGCGATTCCCATATTTGTTTATGGCTGATATGGATTGGATAAGGATCTTGTATGGTCCATTTCCAACCCATGGTTTGAAATGTCATGCAAAAACAGAGAGCATCCATAATATAAGCACATAAATAGAAGGGAGGGAGGTTATCTGAAGAGGAGGCTTTCTTTTGTTGATATTCAGTAATGGAGGTGGCTAAGTTGTCAGATAAGATAGAAGGCCAATTCATGATATAGGAATTAACACAAGCATCAATCAAGGGAATCCATTCTATTGAAAACTTAGTGTTATTTGGCAGTTCATACAGTCTACATAACATAGCTGCTGCATAATTGTAGGGGTTTGCCAAAGAGGCTATTACATACATACGTGATTTGTCATACTTGAATTTGTTGTCTAACATTCTCCAAGTTTGAATTAACTTGAATGGGTCTGGATTATTCTTTGCGAAGTTAGCCACCAATGTGTTGTCATAGATTTCCTACTGGTGAGGTATGTGATACATTGCCTTCAAGTCTTCAGCCCTGAACGATCCTATGAGCTCCATCCTTGAATTATTGAACTACCTAACTTCAATGATAAGTTTTTCGATGACTCATCTGATCATGTCTTTCTAAGGGAGGATTTTGGCTCTTGCTCCTATCTTGTGAAGGAAAGAACAGGAGGCATCCCTGCATTGAGGTCCCGAAGGCTTTGTTGACCCAGCTATTGCTCTTGTAATAGTGATTTTAGGACGCTCATCCTCTAGTCTATTGTAAATTACTTCCCAAGCTATTGAGCCTCCAGCTGCATCACAGACTATATCAGCAAATATAGGAGCCATCTATGTATCCTTTGTTTCAACAGTGGTCTTCTTAGTTTGCTTCTACATCACCTTTCTTAAGGACATGTCTTTTGTCTCTTCCTTGAAACATACAAGATATATCAACGTAGATGATATCAAGTAATTAAGACTGAAATCCTCTATGAAATGACTTTGGATCATGAGAAATTTTTTTATGAGATATTCGATTATAACTACCCATAACCTAGAAAATGATTGTCCTCCCTTAGGCCACTAAACATTTAATAACCTGTCAACCTGTTTGTTCTTATTATTTAAAACACAATTATTTCACACGATTTACCTCCTTAATCACAGATTTTGGTCTTTAAAGAGGTATTGTATAACACTTCTTAGATATATAGAGTGAAATGCGATTGCGAAAATCACAATATCTCATTTCATAAAATTGTTAGAGTTTGTCCTAAGGCATGTTCAAGTATTTTGAGAATTGCTAAATGTGATTACGTAATAACAAGATGAGGTTATTGCAGTGGGAGATTTTTTCGCATATCGTAATTTCGTAAAGGTTTTATAAAATAGTGATGTGGAAAAGTGCAATATGTGATTTGCGATAAGGGTTTCCTACTTAGCTCATTTTTCAAGGTTTTGCTAAGTTTTTTCTTTAGAGTTAGGCATTGTATCCTAGGCTTAAAAA
The DNA here is from genome assembly GCA_000404065.3 of Pinus taeda. Taxonomy (NCBI): domain Eukaryota; kingdom Viridiplantae; phylum Streptophyta; class Pinopsida; order Pinales; family Pinaceae; genus Pinus; species Pinus taeda. The sequence continues at coordinate 15,274 of APFE030803306.1, forward strand.
TTTAAAAAGGGTCCCCATTTATAACTCAAATGCTAACTATTGTTAGTTAAAAATGGGGGGGTTGTTTCATAGTACAACATATGCACACCACTAACTCCTTCTTCTTTGGACATTGTAACCTTCTAGGGCAGTTCCTGTCATTACGAAGTGTATGATATCTTCAAAATGACCATCCATGACACGCACTACAATAAGCTGTGCGTTAGGCAATCCCTCCCCAAAATTAGTGGGCTCTTCCCCTATTTTGATGCATGACATATGGTCTAGTCCCACATTTAATCATCCACACTTCACTATAACTTCAAAATCATACTCCTGGAACAATAAAAACTACCTGCAGATCCTCCCCTCCAACACAGGCTTATTGACTAGGTATTTCAATCATTTATACATCTTAAAATGGCCACCCAAAAAATAGTGTCTAAACTTCTGGAGCGTGTATACCATGGCTAACTCTTCATGCTTAGTGGTGGAATAGTTATTCTCCACCTTGGATAACCTTCTGCTTGCAAATGCTATAGGATGGTCCAAGTCTCCTCAGCCAGCCTGTGGTAGTACGGCTCCCAGCACTATACATGATGTGTTGACATGTACATGAAGCTCCTTCTTCCAATCCGAGAAGACTAGAATTGGCATGGTGACCATATTTTATTTCAATACATCCAAGATTTTATTATAGTTCTCGTTCCAGCAGAACGTGATGTCCTTTTTCAACAACGTTTCCATAGGCGCAGTGATCTCGGTATAACCCTTGATAAACTTTTGATAATACCTAGTATGTCCTAAGGTTGTGCACAACTGTTTCACACTCCTCGACACTTCAAAGTTAAGTATCACCGTGATATTTGTAGGATCTACCATCAGTCCCTATCTACAAACCACATGACCCAACAGAGTCCCAAAAGGAACACAAAATGGGAATTTCTTTAGATTGAGCACGATCTGGTATCTTTGATAGGTATCTAGCATCAGGCGCAAGCTTACCACATTTCGTTTCACCAACCCAAACACAGTCTAGTCATCAAATTATACTTCCAGAAACTTGTGAATAAATTCCTTGAATGCAACAATGACTATGTGTGAAAAAATTACCTGCTCATTCTTTAATCCAAATGGCATTATAGTGTACTGAAAACATCCCCACTCAGTCGCGAAGGTTGTCTTGCTTCTATCCTCCAGTGCGATTTTTATCTGATGGTACCCAAAGAACCCATCAGTGAAGGAATATGCTCTGGCCACCTATATTGTCCAACACTTCATCAGTGAATGGAGTCGGGAAAGGATCATGTACACAAGTGTCATTCAACTTCCTGAGATCTATGCATATCCTTATTACATCCTTCTACTTATTTCCATGTACCACCATTGGGCTTACCTAATCAGATTCTTCTATGGGCTCAATGATGCCTACCACGAGCATCTTGTCTAGCTCTAAGTGGACCTTCTCCTTATACTTTGGATTGAGACGATAAGGTCTTTGCTTAACCAGCTTCGCATCGGGCTTCAACATGATCTTCATAACACCTAGGTCTCCTATTATCCCTTTTAGATCCGTAAACTTGGTAGGGAACAAATCCTAGTATTCGGGGAGAAATTCAACGAACTTATCCACCATCACATAATACCAGTAATCTCCAATATTCATGAATTTGGGCTCTGCCTCTGTACCAATATTTACCTATTTATTTTTTAGTTGCGCGGTTATATTATGATTCTCAATTTGCGGTTCCTCAACATCGTGGTGACCTTCTGTTTTTAGGGATGTTAATCTTTCACGGATCCTCATCTTCTTCTTTAGCAGTCAAATTATAGCATTCCAGCGCGTGGCTCAGCTAAGTAGTCCAATCGGGTTGAATCAGATCTAATGGATCCCACAGTATCCTAAAGATTGCTGCTTTCACTTCTTGTAGTGCCTCATCAATAAAGTCAAACTTGTCTTTAAAGTTGAATGTCATTTTGAATCCTTCGCACATAATATCCCATTCACCTGTACCATGGTACAACTCTATTTCCAACTACCAGTTCATCGGGATGACATCCAAGGTGTGACAGAACAAGTGCACCCATTCAGGTTGGGGCTTCACTCTATAAACCTTGGCCCATTTGGCCAAGCGTGTGTGCAGATTGTCCTTCCCGTCATACTTGTTTGTCATTCTTACCTTCAGCTTCCCAAAGCATGTTCTCATCATCCTCCTACATTCATGCCAGTCATTAAAGCTACCCTTGTGTGTACCCCACCATCTTGTGGGCATAGCACGCAGTGCCTAGTCCAAAGCCTCGAAGCACTGCTTCTCTGGTACTTCCCTCTAAAATGCATCCAAAAATACATCTACATCATTCAAGTCATCATAAGTGGGAAGATTCCTTACTTTCGATGACACATGACGCAGTGACCAAGTCATCATGTTACATCACAGTGTGGTTACTTCATGTAACCAATTCTACCAGTGCTCTAACTCTTCATCAGAGTCCAAGGTGCAGGAACTCTCGAGATCCCATGTAATTCATCCATCCACTGTTGGATTCACCCAATCTTAGCCTCACGTTTTTATCTTATAGATACAGTATAGATTGTCATTGCTCTCATAATTGCAGAATGGTTTAGTATAGCGTGATCCTTTAGTAGGATCTAGGGGTACTATTATGTGGAGCTATTTCTTCTTAAATATCATCTTTCGCTTCTTTAGGTTGATTACCTCGCTCATATCAGTAGCCAAATCAATGCCAAGGAGTGCAGGGTAGGGGTTGCTATCATCCACAATTTCTATTACCTCAAAGTCTGCCAATGCACTTGCACCTTCAATATCTACAATCATCCCTTGCAGCTGCCCCATGGGGATGATATTTTGCTGATTTGCCATCCTTAGCTGAATCAAAGACCATTGCAACACAGGTCTTCCCATCTGCTCCCAAGTCTGATTTGGTAGGAAGTTCGCTTTTGACTCCAGATCCAAAATAACCTAATCCATTTCATACTCTCTCTATCTAAGCGATCAATCTCATCTCTCATCCTGTCCTTGTTTTATGCTTACCAATCTTTCGTACCACATGTGGTTCACCTGAAGTGTTTCCAGTGCATCTGTTTATAAGCTTTTGTAACCCCTTCACAGTCATGCTATCACACACCAACTTCATACAGGTCTCTAGAATTGTCGCAAGCATAGAAGGGTCCATTTACTGATCAACATTATCCTTGATTCTTAAGGTGGAGGCCTCAACGAAGTTCTTCTTTGCTTCCATGAACGTTTCACATGCGCGCTCCAAATTAGATTCAACCTCCTTCGTCAGAGCTTTGCGAACCCATGCACTATCTTCAGGATGTTTCCCCTTATCATCCCCTATTGCAATTCCATTTCGGAGCACTATATTCACATTCGAATCCTCTTCGTGAGGCTCAGACCTCATCATATTCAAGTTTTGAGTTGGATGAGGTGGTAGTGCCCCTTTGTCGTGTATCCTCGCTATCAGCGTAGGACAATCCTCTGCTTCATGATAAAACAGAGTGCAATATTTGCACGATAGATGCGTTGGGTTAATGCAATCATGGGCGTAGTGTCTTGGTCCTCCGCAATTGTAGCAAATTAGCTATCCCCGACCTCTACTAGGTCCTTCTCCGCCTCGGCCTTGTCTGTGCCCCTGAAAGCCTATTCGCGCCATCCCCACGCTCTGGTTAGGGGGCCATGTTTCTACCTGAATGCTATAGGCAGGTGTTTTGCTAATAATCAATTCATAGCTTCTGTAGTTGTGCTCATCATGCGCTACTGACCTGCAAAAGTTGCAGAATAGTTGTTGTGGTGTTTGTACAAACTTCTGCAACAAATGACAGTTATCCAGCATATGCTTTCCTGCTACTTCACATATAGCACACCACAATGCAAGACCCGCTATTGGTCCCACTTGAGCTTTTGACCTCAAAGGCATCAATCCTCCTCCTACAATATAGTTCACAAAGACTGGGAAATGGTCTTTGTCATGCCCCTGACCTTTACATTTCAGGCACGATACCTCTTCGCGTACCTTTGATCGAACTGTCCTATCTTGCTTCAAACTTTTCATTTCAAGGCAAATATTTTGCAACTATGCATGGATATGCTGAACCCCTAGATTCAGATCCTGCATCGGTGTTTCATGTAGTCTCATTGCAATCTCCAAGGCCTCCGCCTGAGTCATTATCTTCTATTGTGACAATGCAACTCTTAGGTGTGGCAGGAGCGAAGCCACGAACCACTCGCGGTGCTATCCATCTGTTAAGTTCATATTGCTTTGCGTATTTTACAGTTCAATCTTTGATCCAATTACCAAGGTGTCTCACCTGGTTTCATTGCGATTTCTTTGAACCCTGCAATCTACTGTGCTTCGGATTTAGGCCTAATGAATTCTTTATTCAGCTCAGTCTAGATGTCTACCACTCTAGCGTTTGGGTTATCATTAGAGTATTTAATGTACTAGGTTAGTACGCGATCCTACAAAGTACTAACTAGTGTTGCCTTCCTCATGTGATCATCTGTAACGCACTGAGCTTCCCACATAGATTTCACAACGAACCAAAACTGGTCCGGGTCCTCATTTCCTGAGCCTTTAAACAAATTTAGCTTCACTGAATTTTCCATGCTAAACTATGGTGGAGGGGGTATGGGTGAAGTCGCAGGTGATGGTGGTGAAGTTGGAGGTGGTGTGGGTGGAGGTGGAAGTCACAAGAATCCTTGTCTTATTAACTGAATTGCACTTCATGGAGATGCCTGCGTTACTCCCTCATCGTTACCTAGTGGAGGTGAAATTAATGGACTATATTCAAGACCCTTTCTCCCTTCATTCCTGTAAGTTTTTCCGCTTCGCTTAGCTCTGAAAATCAAGGTAGCTACATAACCCATTTTTCACACAATAACATCTTAATCCAGGCATTCAAATACTGCAAGTACTTACCTTGCAGACCTTTGAAAAAGAGTAACTCCACCTCGTTGTAGCTAACTGAGGTATCGACTGTGAATTTGGTCACAAATCCTCCTATGATGCGATCGAGCCAATGATCGACAACATAGTTGATCTTATCCTCAGAGGCTTCCAATCTCTGTAATAAATCCAGGGTCCAGACAATAGGACTGTCAAGTCTCCACCTTCCTTGGCTATCTACTAGCTTTGTGATCCACTCATATAGCTCAACTGGAAAGGAACAAAAAAAGATCTCGTGGATATCTGTATATAGGTACCTGTCCAACCACTGTTCCTTTGTCAATAACAAATTTTTGTTCTCCTGTGCCACAAATTCGTGGATCTTCCTATCCAACCAGTCTCTGATCTCTTTCTTATTTGGATTCCAGTGATACAACATCACACATCTCTTATGCAGATTCTGGTCCCAGCAATGGAACCATTTTTTGGCTACGTGGGGCTTGACCCAGGTTTAGCATTAGTTGGCCAAACAAATCCCTACACTAGTGGCCCTTTCGGCATCAGCCCGCGGAGCGAAGACCGAAGTCTCACCCGAAGTAGTATGGGGGGATGCTGGAACCAAGTTTCCGCACCTTGAGATGGTCGTGATGTCGATTTGTACCCTTTGTTCCTACTTCAACGCAAGTCGCTAAGTTCTAGGCTCTGTCAGTCTAGCCCTTTATTCCGCTCTTCAATACCTCCATGAAGGAGGACGATTGGCCTTTGCACAGCCCTATCCTGTAGTTCAGGTACTTTTGCACTACTATGACAATGTATTGTATGAGTTCCCAAGTTATCTTTAAGTTTTTTATTTATCTTACTAAACAATCACAGTTAGCACCGCATAAATAGATATTCTTACTTGCGTTCAATTAACCAACATAATTACATACATTCGCGCATCACATAAGCATTGTAAATGAAATCCATACACAATATGACAAGATGCATTAACAGGAAACAAAGACACAAAATTTGTAGAATTATTCTCTTTATTGATATCTTCAGATGATTACATACTCTATCCACCCTGCACACACCGCTGTAGGGGTTTGAACACTCAACTGCGGACTTCTACCCTAGGCCTCTATGCACTTAGCTGCAAAGCCTCTACCTACGCTACGACCCAAAACTTAGACTTCTCTTAATACTTCCTCCTTATCACTTAGGAATTCGTACTTCTAAATCTACTTAGAGCTTACTGACTTAGCTCTTTTTATACAATCCCATGGTCTATAGACAATGGGTAGATCTTTATAGCCAACTTTACACTTTACAAAAGAAGGGCAGACAACCCTTTATGACTCATGACATCTTCACGCTTTGTGAGCACAAAATGTGGAGACTTTACAACTTTATTATAGAATTTGACCCAAAACATGGGCTTTTAGCCCCAAAACTGTCCTTGGGAGATTCCGTTCCCAACATCAACTATAAAACTCCAACTACTCTCCTCATGTTGATCAGCAGTAACATATTTATGCCAAGCTCTATAGTCTCTGATAGTGTCCATGTGTTCCAAGGTGACATCTATTTGAAACCTGACCTTCGCCTCCATAACCTCTGTGTACATTTCTCGGGCTCCTCGATCTAACTCGTCTAAAAGCATGTGCATCATTGTCTTCAATGTGGCAGGGCCAACAACATACTTGTGCATGATGTCTGCACTGATAGGAAAGTTTGGGCTAGTTTCGATGCACATAAACTTGTCTAAGTATGAGTTAGGCTCTAGTCGGACTTGCTTCTTGGTCTTCTCTTGGGTGAGAGTCCCAATTGATGGGATCACATGTGTGCACACCCCAACATCCATGCTTTTGAATACTTGTGCATGGAAATCCTATATGCTAGTGGTGAGTTGCGGGAGGTCCTCATAGTTCTAGATCTGACTCCAGATACTTGCTTTCAGCTCGACCACATTTGGCCTCATCATCTTTGGCAAGTGAAGTGGGGCTCCCTTGTGCTTCATCGTCCATGTTTTCATGTCATCAACAACAACATGTATGTTTGTCAAGATGAGTGCTCTCCTAGAAAATCACTGCTGCCATCCGTTGAGATGGACGACCAACTTGTGCACGGTACCAAGCTTCGAGTACAATGCTCATGTAAATATGTGAAGGGACAATACTTCATCTAGTATTTCCTTCTTCAGTTCATGTCAGGCAGACATTATGAACAAGTCTCCTCCTTGCTTGGCCACCTGTAGTTCCTTCGCCATTCACTCATTCTCAGCTACAAGAAAATGAACACTTGAGCTAGTGGCTTCGGCATACACTCTGGTTGCATTGGCCAAAGCAGCTGGATGCTTGCGCACATCAGTAACGATCACTTGTTATTAAAATTATGCAGGGAATGTTTGATCCTCCAGATTTTACACTCTACGAGACTGCACCACTCTATGTTGGGATTCATTAAATGAGATGTTGTGAATCTCCTCCTTCGGCTGATCACTAAGGATCTTAGTGCCTCCTTGTTCATCTAAGACTTGCTCTTCTTTTGAATGCATTGAAGTGGGTGAGTTGACCTCTATGGGGTGAGGCATGAGGTCAGGGTCCTATTCCTATTCTATCTCATGAGAAAATTATTTCCCTTATGAGGGTTCACCCTGTTCACCTAATGCCAGCTGTTCAGATTAATCAAATACTTGTACAGGCACTACTTCATCTGTTTGCATGTGTTGTGCCCCCTGCTATATCCGTTGTTGTTGCGCTTCACTCTTCTGTTGACATAGCTCTTGTTCTTTTCGGTGTTTCTCCCCCAACTCATGCAACTCCTTTCCTATTTCTTCCATTCTCTTCTTATCCCTTTTCCTTCGTGCGATTCACTTGTCACACTGCTACCTATTTGCCTCTATAGCCATAGCTTCTTTCTCTACAAGTGGACCTGCTCGAAACTTGCAGAATTTTCTCCTCCTCCATGTGATCAACAATATTCCTCTTCCCTTTGTCGCACACTGGTATGCTAGGCTCTGCTACCACTGCTGCTACTACTGGTACTATTAGTGCTCTCCGTCATGCTGCTTCACACTGCTTCACTAACCACTCCACATTGAATACGAATAGTTCATTGGGTTTTGAGAAACTGTAGTAGTATCCCCATGGGTCCTCCTCGACCCAATGAAATGCCCCGTATACCTAGTTGAACTGAAATCTCGTGTAGTGATCCTTCACAATACAATGTGGGTCATACAGATTGTAGCTTCGGAGGTCGAACAAATATTTCTTCATTAGTTTTTCTTCGACATCCGCTTGCTTGATACTCCGAATCTCGTATAACCCAACCCACAATGAAAGAGTGGGCCAAGGTGCTTCTTCTTCCACTACAGTCTAGGTATCAATCCTGCAAATATGTGACAAGATACTTCCTGTATGACAAGTACATCGAAGGCAAACTTTGGTAGGACACGCAAAGGCTTCTTCGCACTAAACAGTCAGATGAAAGTGCTGGACGGTGAAGCATACCAATCCACAATGCCTATCAATGCCTCCATTGCTTCCTTTGACATGCAGGGTGGATCTTGTTCGAATATCATTTTATCCAAAGGGACAGAAAAATGGTCACACAACCATGTGATTACTCCTTTGAAGCTGCATTTAGACAACAACTTGAAATATGTGTTCACAGTAATGTCCACCGATGACCATGCCCACTCCAAGCCCGAGGAATCATGTTGGGCATCAACTGCATCTCAGATGTAGGCATACATGTAAATCTCTTCAAGCATACCTCTTGGTGATTATCGAGCCTTCGTGAATTTATCCTTCAACTGATGAGCCAGTATGTAGGACTAGTTACATAGTTTTCCATCTCTAGCCACTTGGTCTAGTGCAACCACCCAACTTTGTGGGAAGGTTTTCGTGCTTGCTTGGCCATACAATCTGTTATCACTCAAAATTTTCTCTAGAAGTTAGTAGAAGAAAGAAAATAACTGAGGTAACCACAAACCAACTTTTAAGCATAGGCTCTAGCCAACCTATGGCTCAAAGAGGGATCTCTCTATATTGTTTAGCTTTGTTTGTTGGGATAGGTTGGTTATGAATGTTTCGGGGGGGGTTTGGTTTGTATTGAAGATTGGATGGTGGAATCATTGAAACAAATGGATAGAATGATGTCTTCAGACCATTGGGCTATGGAGTCAATAGAAGGGTAGCCAGATTGGATCAATTCACTAAAGGGAATGTTCATAGAGCAAGCTAGCAGAGTAAAGTGCAGGTCTTTGGAATAGGAGGGTAAAGTGGTTTTAATCAGGGTGATATAGCAATTAAGAATTCTAAGACCAAGATATAAATGAGGAATAGAGGGTAATAGAAACAAAGGGAAATTAAGAAAACTTTGATATGGATTAGCAAGAAACAACCTAAACTAAGGAGCAATTAAGAATTCCTAACTTAGATATCAGTTGAAAACATTTAAATGCCTAACTGTTAAAATAGAGTATAATTAAACAAATTCTGAGATATTGTTCTAGTTATAGCATTCAGATTCAGAAATACATTAAAGATTGTGGAAAAACTTTAAGGAATATAACAACAACATAAGAAAATACTTGTTTTCACTTCGCTTAACACATGAATAATGTGAAATATCTTGTCTTTATTCATCAATCTAGCTTGCTGGCCCAGTGAGTGATACAATAGCTTTACAGTCTTTTGATCAAGAAGTCTATAGAAATGTCTAAGAATCCTCCCTACATACTTTGAATTGTGAAGTATTTATACAAAAATTATTACAAAATATCTCAAACTAACTTGAGATTTAGTCTAGGGAATAAAAATATCTTCTTGCTAGAAGGTAGAGACAACTATTGAATTGCTTCATGTTGTCCCTAGTATTTTGGTGTTGCTGGCCTTTATAGTTGGGTTTGTAGCCTTTTAATTTGCCTTGTTGTTTGTTTTTTTACCCTGGAAGCTGCGTTCACTTTGGCTTTCATTTGATACACTTTGACACTGATACTCTTTCATCATGCTGACTTGCCTTTACCTTTTACCCTGCTGACTGTACATTAACCTTTTTACTACATTTTACTATAGTAAATAAGTAATTTTTTCACATAATTCAACATCAGGTAACTTGATTTTCAACATCCTCCTATATATCTCATCTGGCTTGGTGTACTTAGCAAAAGTAGGCCTAGTGATGAATAGGTGTTTCACCTCATGCTGGAGGAAAAACAAGTCTTCAAATGTTTGGTAAAGAACTTTGCTTGTTGGCAACGCTTTTATCGATGATTTTCTGGCCTGTTCTTTAGCTAGCTCTCTAATTTTGTTGTCATAATATTGTTGTGTCATGAGCTTGTCAGTTATGACCAAGGGATTGGGTAACCCTTTCTCTCTCAAACTTTGAAACTTGGCCATAAATCTATCAACTGTTACCTGC
>APFE030803316.1:0-26353 GCA_000404065.3 Pinus taeda
AGGAGTACCGAAAGGGGGGGAGGTGATCTATATGGAGTCCCACTGCTTTGAGGAACTTTGAGACCCCTGTATACCAAAACTTGGTTTTTCCTAGTTGTGTGCGGTCGATGGCCTCAGAAGAGCAGTAGGCTAAATAAGGGTATCTGTCGCGTCCTTTCAATGTGTCTGCGAAGCTCCAAACTCGGTGGAGAAAGGAGACTAGTCTGAAGGCTGTCTCAAGGCGGAAGGGCTGTGCACCAAATTCGGCTAGTATGATTTGTTGTGGGATAGTACACTTGCAACGGATAATGCGTCGAAGGAGAAGGGTTTGGACTCTCTCGACTGCTGCCCAATCTGACTCAAGCAAGGAAGGGCCCCAAATTTCCGATCCGTACAGGGCCGTGGGTCGGATCAAGGTGTCCATAAGGCTCAACTTTGATGAGATGTCCTGGAAGTGGTGGCGGAAACATTGTCTCTCCAATATAGCTAGAGAGCCATACCCCTTATTGATCCGAGGTTGCAGAGCTGGCCGCATACTGAACCGAGGGCCCGAAAACTGCACTCCCAAGTACGTGTAGCTATTGGTAATCTCTACTGTCTCTCCCTTGAAGAGGAACTGGAGATCCTGAGACTTGTTCGTCCCGTTGAAGACTATTATTTTTGTCTTACTCAGGTTCACTATCAATTTCCGGAGATCACAAAATAGTGCTAATGCATCTAGCTGCCTCTGGAGCCCTTCTGGTGATGAGGATAAGAGTGCGATGTCATCTGCAAAAAGTAAGATATAGATCAAAACCTGGTGAAGATAGCAACCGTCAGTCTCCTGTATGTGTTCCCGCAGAAAAGCTTCGAGCTCATCAATATAAATCCCAAAGAGGGTGGGGGAGAGTGGGCACCCCTGCTTGACTCCAATCATGCTTCGGATGAACTCAGATAGCCCCCCTACAGTGCGAAGCCGGCCCAGGACAGACTCGTAAAGACGCATAACAGCAGTCAGCTGGGAGTGTGAGGTATTGATGTCTTTGAGTCGTTGTAGAAGATCCTCTCTCGGGACTGAATCAAAGGCCTTTATGGAAGTCCACAAAGCAGCAATATACCTTCGAGGACCGGTGACGTGCTTCCTCGATCACAGCACAGAGTGTAAAGATGTGGTCAATGGTCTGGTGATCTGGTCTGAAACCAGCTTGGCCTCTGGCTCTGAGATCTCTTTCTTCGAAATTTCCGGAAAGCTTTCTATGGAGGATAGTGGCATAGAGTTTAGAGAATGTATGACCCACCATAATTGTCCTGTAGTTGTTGGGGTCCGAGGTATTCCTTGACTTATGAATGGGGTATATAATATGATGGGACCATATGGGGGGGAACCCGTCTCGGACTACATGGTTGAAGAGATCTGCCAGGTATCCAACTAAGGGTCGTAGGCGATGTTTGAAGAATTTGGCTTGAAATCCTTCTTCGTCTGCTGCTTTGCTGCTGTTCGTCGCCCAGATGGCTTCTCTGACATCTTTATCGGTGAACAGGTGGCAAGGGAGGGGAGGAGATGTGATAGAACATAAACATAAACAATAGAAGACAACCTAAGACAAGAGGACACAAGATGTGGCACCAACTAGGGACAAACCCCGATGTGGGGAAACCCTTGATTAAATCTTCTTTTAGTCTTCAATAGTTCAACAAAGAGAGATAGTACAATTTACAAATCTGATAATTTATAACAACAACAAAAGAGCCCTAACTAGAAAAGTCAATGCTGGTCAACAGGGCATATTTGACCCTCAGCAAATCGGTCAACTTTAGTCAACTTTGGCCTCCAAACAACAAGATAAACAACCCTCAAAATAGTCAAATTCAGCCCAATCAAAGTCTGGTTAAACAACCCACCTGCAGTCAACCCTAGTTGCAGTCAACACTGGTCAACAATCAACATTTAGCCTCGATTCCTGTGCCCAGAAATGCGGCCTGCCCAAACAGAGATAACCCTCACAAAAACATAGTTAAAGGAGGTCAACGCATGTTGGTCAACGCTTGGTCAAACTGTCCAAAAATTCAGTCTCTTGAAATTTTGGCCTCCTGAAATTTCGCTCTCCTGAAATTTCGGACATGTGGAGAGAGAGAGGCCCATTAATTGTACCCAATCAATGAGGAGAGAGAGAGAGAGAGAAGTGTGATGATGAGTGTGTCCAAATGAGGCTAAGTCACCTTTTATTTATATGCAACGTTGAGGATGAATAGACGTGACTGTTGGGCTTCTGAGCCTACATAAGTTTGCTGGCCGACCTTGACAATTTGACCATAATCAAAATAAATTCATAACTTCATTTGTACATGTCAGAATCAAATTATCTATAGATCAATCTTACGCTTCTCAGAGAGAGGAATCCAAGAAGAATATCAACTGTCATAAATAAGATGACCCATGTGGAGTTTGGCCCTAGTTGCCAATTTTAACGCTCCCTCTCAACTAGGGAGAACTCCATCTGCTAATCCATCTGCCAATCTATACTATCTCTGGCATCAATCACTGCTCTGCTGAACTATGAAGAAGAAGAAGTGATCGAAAATGTATCATACCATTCTCTACTGACCCGAAGTTAGTCCCAATCAAAGGAGAGTGTGTCATACCACTCTCACTGACCCGAAGTCAGTTCCAATCAAAAGAGAGTGTCTCATACCACTCTTACTGAACTGAAGTCAGTTCCAGTTAATCCTAAATCAATATCTGTCATCCTAGCATAGGGAGTACGGTAGTACACGATGTGTCCATCGGTAGTACTATGGTCCCTATCCTCATTTCCCTACTCATTGGCCAGATGAGAGGTACTTCCCATGAGTCCCAGACTACATGGGTAGGATGCCTCAGGAGGAGAAGGATGAACCACTCATCCTGCCTACATGTCGCCAAGGGGTATCGCAGGGGAAGGCTGAACCACTCACCTTGTACACAGTAAACCACTAGGGGAAGGCTGAACCCTCACCTTATGGTTGCTCATCGCTCCAAGAAGTACCCCAAGCCCCTCGGAGCTCTCAAAACTCAATGTCCATCTCCTCCACGACTCCAAGTCGTTCTCGGAAGGCCAAGAACTTGACCTTCCCCAGGGGCTTCGTTAGAATGTTGGTGACATGCTCATCAGTCCCAATGTGATGGAGCCTTATTGCTTGTTGTTGTACCATATCCCGAATAAAGTGGTACCTGATATCTATATGCTTGGAGCGATCATGAAACACAAGATTCTTTGATAATCAGATCCCACTATGGTTGTTGCAGAGGATCATGGTGGTATCCAACACATGTCCAAACAGCTCACTGAAGAGCTTCCTCAACCAGACAGCTTCACAGGAGGCCATACTAGCAGCTATGTATTCGGCCTCGGCGGTGCTTAAGGCAACCGATTTCTGCTTCCTGCTCATCCAGGATATCGAAGCAGGAGCCAAAGAAAAACAACATCCAGAAGTGCTCTTGCGATCCACCATACTACCAGCCCAATCAACATTAGAATAACCATGCAGCCTCACATCTCCGACATTGTATCTCAGTCCATGAGTTATTGTGCCCCGAAGATATCTTGGAAGATTCTTGGCAGTGATCCAATGTATATGATGAGGCTCAACCATGTATTGGCTCAGTGTGTTAACTACAAAACATATGTCCAGACGAGAGTTCACCAAAAGCATTAGCGCTCCTATGAGTTGACGATACTCAGAGGCATTTCCCTATTCAGGTCTAGCAACACTACCACATAACTTCTTAAAGTCAAGTTCCATTGAGGTAGTCACAGGCTTGCAGTTCACCATCCCAAATGTTTCCAATATCTTCACAACATATTTTCCTTGAGAGGAAAATTTCGCCTGGCTTTTGTCAGACCTCCAACCCTAGGAGATAGTGCATTGGTCCTAGGTCCTTCATCTCAAATTCAAAAGCCAACTCCCTCTTACATTTGTGAATGAGAGCATCTACACCTGTTAGAAAGAGGTCGTCCACATAAAGTACCAAAATGAGAGGTTTATCATTTTCAACCTTAAAGTAAAGGTTTGGATCGGCTTCACTTCTAGTGAATCTCATCTTCATCAGATAGCTATCGATCCTCTCAAACCAAGGCCGAGGTGCTTGCTTCAATCCATAGAGAGATTTCTTCAACCTGCATACATGAGATTCTCGGTCATGAACCTCAAATCCCTTGGGTTGTTCCACATAAACTTCCTCTTTTATCGAACCATGCAAGAAAGCGGTCTTGACATCCATCTGATATAGGTTCCATCCTTGCGAGGCAACAAGGGCTATGATCAAGCGGATGGTGGTGTATCGGGCAACATGTGCAAATATCTCATTGTAATCTACACCTTCCTTTTGAGAGAAGCCTCGAGCAACAAAGCGAGCCTTGAACTTTTCTGCACTAGCATCAGCTCCATGCTTGATTTTGAAGAGCCACTTGGAGGTGACAACCGATTTGTGTTGGGGTCTAGGAACCACATCCCAGACATCATTATTCATAATTGGCTCATGCTCTTCATTCATAGCATCCTTCCATACTTGTTGCTTCACAGCTTCTTTGAATGACGAAGGCTCATTTTGAATGATAGTGCTCATGGCAGTCAAGTATCTTTGGTACCTGTTCGGCTTCTTGCTTTCACGGAAAGTCCCCCTTGGTGCAATGTGTCTCTCGGCATCTTCGAGAGTCTCCCTAAGCCATGAGGGTCTCCTTTTGGAGGAGGAAGGCTCATGAGGAGGAGGATCTATAAGATCCATAGGTTCATCAACATCAGGCATCGTTTCATCCTCTTTTACACCCTGATTTCCGGCGTCAGCTTCTTTGTCCTTCTTTCGGATAGGAAGGTTGTTGATCTTCCTGAGGGCTCTTCGTTGAAGGTGACATCATGACTTATCTCAACTTCCTTTTGACCAGCCACATAAATTCTATATCCCTTGGAATTTTCACTATAACCCATAAAGATTCCTTTCTTCCCAGATGCACCTAATTTGCTTCTTTTCTTTTTCGGCACATGAAAATATACGGGACTTCTAAGAATTCTAAAATGAGAGACATTAGGTTTCTTAGCAGTGAACATTTCTTTGGGAGTCTTGAAGTCCAATGCTTGATGAGGGCATCGGTTTTGAACATACACGACAATATTTACATCTTCAACCCATAGAAACTTCAAAAGGCCTTGATCATGAAGCATGGAACGAACTGCTTCTATAATAGAGCGATTCTTCCTTTCAACCACACCATTTTGCTCAGGAGTGTATGCCTTTGTAGTCTCCCTCTTAATGTTGTTGATTTTTAATGTACCTTGGACAAGTGGTTTCCCATGGGTTAGTCTCTACACAGGGAAAAGTGTCCAAAATAATTCTTTTCCTAAGTGTGACTTTATCAAGTGAAAGTGACTTTATAAGTGGTAAAGTCAATGTTAAATTATAAAGTGAAAAGTGACTTTAGATATAAAGTACAATGTGGGTACTTTATTTAATGGGTGAGTTAAATAATAGAAGGTGAGAATTAAATGCACATTTATTCTCATCCCTTGATCTAAATGAATCTGAGCCATTAGATGTTAGGGTTTCCCAAAAGTCATTTAGGGAAACAAAAGGGGGAAAGAAAAGAGAGACTGCGTTCATTCTTCATGAGAAGATTGGAGAAAGGAGGCTGGGAGTTGGAGAAAAGTTCTGAAGGAGAAATTTGTTGCGGCAAGCTGAAGGAGTGATTTATGGGCAAAGCTGGGCATGGAAATCAAGGCATGGAAGACAACATAAGGTACAGTATGAACAACATTGAATGCTGTGAGTTGCACGCCGTTCAAGATAAGTTTTAGAATTTTTTCGTTGTTGAAAAAATCTGTATATTCCGTACAGTACAGTCCGCACAATCGTATCCGTACAATACATATTTTCAGCTTCAAGTGGGCACGGAAATCGAGGCAAAGTGGGCATGGTTTTCAAGGAATTTTAGGCTGAAGAGATAAGTTGTATTTTGCTGTTTTGTTTTGTCTGCAAATGTATTTTTCCTGAACTTGAAAGATAAATAAATTTGAAGAGCTCTCTAAGAGGTTTTCCCTGGAGAAGATTGAAGGGGTTTTGCCTGGGTCTAAGTTGATGTATTTTTATGTTTGTTGTTGGTCTGGTTATGTCCATATTTATTTTCAGCATGTGTTGACAGTCCCATATGCTTTAATCTGAAAATTTCATTTCTAGAATTCTATATGTTGAATGTATGTTTATGGGAAAGGGCATTTAACTGAATGGGAGTGATAAGGTGAAATTAAAACCGGGTTGGGATTGCAGGGAACTTTTTTTAGTCATCAAATTTCAACAAATGCCAGCTTCTCTGCAATAATCTTGGAATTCATTGGATTCGTACTCGGTCCCATTATCGGTCCTCAATATCTTGATTTTCTTCTTGGATTGGTTTTCGATCAAGGCTTCAAAGTGTTGGAACGAGGTGAACACTTCATTCTTTGTCTTCAAGAAGTAGATCCAGGTCTTGCGAAAATAATCATCTGTAAAGGTGAGATAATATAAGTATCCTTCCAAAGAGTTTATGGGCATCATACCAGATATGTCAGAGTGGATCAATTGCAATATATCCGTGGTTTTGCTATTACTTGAGGGGAATGGTCCCCTTGTAAGTTTTCCTTTGGCACATCCCGAACATACACCTTCATGCTCTACTTTGAACTCGGGCGTACCTGCTACCATCTGCCTCACATCAGGTAGGGCCTTATAATGAAGATGGGCAAACCTTTCGTGCCATAGTTAAGATTGTATAGATGTGTCGCAAGACATGGCTCCCAATGGACTTCCTCCAACTTGATATAAAGTGTCAATCCTAAACCCAAGAGTAAAAGCATCTTTAAAATTTCTTTTCCAAACACGTACCTTTCCATCGATAAAAGCCACCTTGTATCCTTTGTCTTCCATTGTCGAAATGGACACCAAGTTCTTCTTGAGATCAGGTTCATATAATACTTCTTGCAAATGAATAGTGTTACCTTGATTCAATTGAAGGGTAACATTCCCTACTCCCTTCACAGGATAGGTGTAATCGTTTGCAAGGATGATCTCCAAGTTTGTCTCCTTTTCTATTAGATTAGAGAGGGCTTCCTTGTATCTGATAAAGTGCCTTGAGGAACCACTATCAATCAACCAATTTCCTAAAGTGTCTGGAGGAAAGGTAGTGGAGAGGGCCGATATAAGATGTTACTCTTTTTGCTTATTGTTAACAACATTTGATTCTTCATACCTGGAGTTCCTTGATTTCTTGGAGGGTCGACCATTTCCTTGATGTCCTGGATTCCTTCTTCCTCTGCCATTGGACTTGCCATTCCTTTGATCGTTGTTGTTGAAGTTGCCCCTAGAATGATTGTGATCATCATCATGTGATGTGTCCCTTCTATTTGGACACTCCCTTGCATAGTGGCCAAATTTATTGCAAAGAAAGCATCTTCCCTTCCTTCCATTTTTGAATCCTGGTTTTCCTTGACTTTGCTTTTTTCAACCTGCATTGTTCTTCCTCTTGGCATGAGCGAGAATGCAATGGGGTTGCTTCTATTAGAAGGCATTTCTTGCTCCACCATTCTTGTTTCTTCTTGAATGCATCTCGACATCAATTCTTCAAACCCTGGAATTCGATCATTGTTGAGTATGGTGGTTCTAAATACATACCACTCAAGTGGGAGTCCTCCAAGGGTTGTGAGAGTAAGTTCCCTGTCAGGATTGACTTCTCCAATCGAGAGTAGATCATTCTTGATCTTAGTAATCCTCAAGAAATAGGATTGAATGTCTTCGTCCTTGCCCTTCTTAATATCCTTCAACTTATTCTTGAGAAATAAAATTTGATTAGCATTACTAACCTTGAACATGCCGACCAATCTGTCGTAGATTTCCTTGAAGGTCTTCAATTCGGAGATAGAGGCCACTAGGTGCTTGTCAATGGAATCCTTGATAATCTTCTTCGCTTTGACTTCAACCCTATTATACTTGGTCTTTGCAGTAGACGGTGCATTTGAAGGAGGCTTAGGAATTTTACCTTGCACATAATCCATTACTTCTTTTTCTTCCAAGGTCAAATCAAGAGACATCTTCCATCCATGATAGTCAGATTTATCATGGAGCTTGTCTTCAGCTAGGAAGTAGGATGAGGAACCCATTGAGCCTTTTGTCCTCGTCCAACTGTATTTGGTGATTGTTCTTTCAGTCTTGCTTGGGCTTTGTCTTCACCTCAGCTTTGATTCCATGTTAATTTTAGGCAACAATGGTATGTTCTATGCTTTAGAGCAATTTTACTTCAATTTCTTTATTAGCCTAGTATCAATATTCAAATTTGCAATCACATCAACATGATAGTAAAATGCAGATAGAACATAAGCATAAACAATAGAAGACAAGCCAAGACATGAGGACACAAGATGTGGCACCAGATAGGGACAAACCCCAATGTGGGGAAACCCTTGATCAAATCTTCTTTTAATCTTCAATAGTTCAATAGAGAGAGATAGTACAATTTACAAATCTGATAATTTATAACAACAACAAAAGAGCCCTAACCACAAAAGTCAACACTGGTCAATAGGGCAGATTTGACCCTCAACAAATCAGTCAACTTTAGTCAACTTCGACCTCCTAACGACAAGATAAAACTACCCTCAAAACAATGAAATTCAGCCCAGTCAAAGTCTGGTTAAACAACCCACCTGCTATTAGCCCTAGCTGCAGTCAACATTGGTCAACAATCAACATTTGGCCTCGATTTCTGTGTCCAAAAATGCGGCTTGCCCAAACAGAGATAGCCCTCACAAAAACGAAGCCACAGGAGGTCAACGCATGCTGGTCAACACTTGGTTAAACTATCTAGAAATTCGGTCTTCTGAAATTATGGCCTCCTGAAATTTCGCTCTCCTAGAATTTCGGACGTGTGGAGAGAGAGAGGCCCAAAAATCCATACCCAATCACTGAGGAGAGAGAGAGAGAAGTGGGATGATGAGTGTGTCCAAATGAGGCTAAATCACCTTCTATTTATATGCAACGTTGAGGATGAATAGACGTGACTGTTGGGCATCTGAGCCTACATAGGTTTGTTGGCTGACCTTGACAATTTGGCCATAGTAAAAATAAATTCATAACTTCATTTGTACATGTCAAAATCGGATGATCTTTAGATCAATCCTACATCTCTCGGAGAGAGGAATCCAAGAAAAATATCAGTTGTCATAAATAAGATGA
The DNA here is from genome assembly GCA_000404065.3 of Pinus taeda. Classification (NCBI taxonomy): domain Eukaryota; kingdom Viridiplantae; phylum Streptophyta; class Pinopsida; order Pinales; family Pinaceae; genus Pinus; species Pinus taeda. The sequence continues at coordinate 9,194 of APFE030803316.1, forward strand.
ACCATGTGGAGTTTGGCCCTAGTTGCCAATTTTAACACTAGCATATGAATTCTAAAGTTGTTGGATGCATTGTAGAACTATCTCATATATTTGAAAGAAATATTGAGGCCCTAGATATAATGAGACTGATATCTTAAGTTACTAATGTGATCTAGGGTCTGTAACAAAACCCAAGCAAGAAGTTGAATTTTAAAAGTATGTGTCTTTCGTTGATTATGAACCTAACAAAATTTAGGTATTTGATGCCTAATGTTTCCATTATTGTCTGATTATGATATAGTTAACTTCATGCTTCTATATATATATTTGGTTCAAGATGTTGAAGATATTTGTAAGTAAAGTTGATTTGTTGATAAGCATGATGAAGAAATTTTTATGAATGATGATGATCAAGATAACTTTGATAAGAAGGGATGAAGCCATGAAAGATTCTCTGATGCTATGCAAAAGAAATTGATCTCCCTAAGTTAAGAGGGAGCTTGGATAGAAGAAATTTCCCAAGTTGAGAGGGAGAACATATTATAGTCATGATGGGTACCTTGAAGAAGAAATTGGAGAATGTATATTGAAGTGCTGTTGAAAGAAGGAAAGCAGGATCCGATTGTAGAATATGTTGATGCTTGTGAAGTAGGAAAGGAAGTTGCATGGTTGAGGAAACTTCTGTCAAGAGTTGTTTACCTCTAAGTCCTACTGTGAAAAATTGTGAAGCAACATCAAGATGTTTGAAGACCTCGAAGGTTTGTGTTTACTTATGTATTTTAAAGATTGTTACTGATTGGGGTTGTGATTTTTCAGGTAAATCTCTCGATGTTTTGGAAGCATGGTTGATGTTACTGATTTGTTTGATCATGCGGGATTTGTTATGTTGAGGCATTGTGTATCCCTGGTAGGACATCTGGCCGGCCTGTGTGTTGATGTCTAGTTCTCGAAGTAAGGAGGGTGGTGTTGGTCATAGAGCTCTGATCTTTCATTACGCACCTAGTTCCCTGGATTGATTGTTAGTAAGTAAGCCTGTTGTTACCTAAAGAGGCTGAAAGCTTTCGTCCATCTTAGTCCCACCTAGATAGATTGCCCTAGTCAGGAATCTAGTTCGTGGCATCATGTGTGTCTAAACTCTTCATGGTTCATGTGTTTTGAGATCTTCCATGTACTTGTATATATATATTTATTTATGAATACCTCCTTAGTTAAGAGAGAGTGTTGAAGAATGTAATTAGGTTTGGTCTTCATAAATTGTATTTGAGTCATAATGAAATGTATTTATCAAAAGAAAGAAAAAGGAATTATTATTGTTATTATTATGACTTATTAAAGCATGGGTTTCATGCTTGGGTCATCATGTTATAGGTCAAAGTCCCCATTGAGGACTTCTAGGTTTTATATAAGTCATTAGAGTCATTGTCCATTCAAAAGACCCTTCTTGGGCTTTTGAATCATGTAAAAATAATTATTATTGAGTCAAATAAGTTAGTTGTCACCTCCACACCCTCTTGGCCCTTACTTGATCAAGTTGGCCTACATTATGGTAATTCGAACTCCAAAAGAGGCTATAAATAAGGGCAGTTCGATTCATTTGAAGATATACACTCACAAGTTCGATATTCAAGAGAGAGAAGCAAAAGAATACGAAATTGCAGAAGAAATGGAAGGAGATTTGCTAGAGAAGGAAGATCGAAGTTTTTGGGTCATCCCTCTCACACTTGTGAATTTACTAGGCTACTACTGGGGTCGAAATTCTAGATTTTGGTGCAGGTTGAAGTTCTGTTGCTGGGTCAAAGTTCTGCCACTGGGCCGAAGTTCTGCTGCTAGGTCAAAGTTCTACTATTGGGTCGAAGTTCCGCTGCTGGGTCGAAGTTCTGCTATTGGGTCGAAGTTCTATTGCTAGGTTGAAATTTAGTTGTCAGGGAGGTCGAAATTCTGCTACTGCAAGATTGAAGTGCTAGGTCAAAAGTTGTTGCTGGAAGGTCATCATCTGCAAGGTCAGACTTGGTGATTAGATGAAGTTTGTGTCTAGGTCAAGGATCTTGGATCATCTCGTGAAACTATTAAAGGAACAATTGTTGACTGCGTTTGCCCCTAGATAGGGGTTTTTCCTTGGCTGTCTGCCTACATCTGGTGTCTTTGGTATCTGTGTTATGGTTTTGGTAATTGCTTGATGAACTAAGTTAAAAAGAAGAACACAAGAAAGTTAATAAGAACATAAGAATATCACAAGTAATTATCAACATAAAGGAAATCTTTTTGCCTTTCTCATTTTCCAACATAGGGGAGTTTGAAGAGGGACTGATCTATTGACTGTTGTCCTTGAAGGTAGTGATGATGAGGTGGAGGCCTTAAGCTGGTCTATGTTTATGCCGCAGGCTTCACAGATGAATGGCTTGGTGTGGGTGAAAATAAACACATCTTCCTTCGATATTTTCGCTGAGGTTGTCTCTTACATTTTTCTCTGTACTCCGGTGCTTTTGCTTTATGTTGGCAGTCTTTGGTTCATCCCTTTCCATATATTTAACAGTATGAACGACAGGATGAGTTTCCAGATTCGTTTAGTGCGATTGCTGTGGAGGTCTCTTTTTCGCCAGTGCCTTACTAGCTCATTTCTTCTTTGAAATCCTCTCCTCTGCCACCTGAAGTTAGTTGATGCCCAATTTGATATCTTGCAAGTGAGAGGACAAAACAGGAAAATGTGGTCAATTGATTCCCCAGTCTGGTGGCAATTAATATATCAAGAAGGGCCTTCAAATCCCTCCATTGCGATTTTTCCCAAGTTAATATCTGCTACCATTGGTGCTTCTATAGAAATACTGCCAACCTCTACCATGTTACCATCTACCAGATTTTGTTCTTGCTACTGTGACTTTCTTGAAAGAGAAGGTGACAATAAGCCTACTAAACTGAATAGTGCCACTTCAGGAATAGCCTCAATGTAAGTAATCTGCCCCTTCTAACCCTATTCTTTTGGTGTATCTGATGCTATAAGAAATCTGCTCCCTTGGCCACATTCCCATATGCCAAATTTGATTTTATCCTTGCTATCAAAAGTCTCTTGAGAGAGGAAGTGACCAAACCTGCTAAACTGAGCAGTGTTCGCTTCTAGGATAGCCCCAATGTAAGCAATCTGCCCCTTCCATGCCTGGGATAGCCCTACTCTTCCAAGAGTTATCAGACATTGGGTCTAGCCAAGAAGAATGATGCTTCCAAGTCTAACTAATGGGAGGATCCTTCTTGAGACTTGTTGCCCCATTAGGGGCATTGCCGCAAAATCTAGCAAGTCTATTGCAAAGCCCTAGTAGGCAGAACCATACCTTATGGCAACAAGAGAAAGGGTTGCCACTGTCACCTCAACAACCGTTCTCCTGCTCTTTAGTGGTATCAGATCACCAAGGGAGTCTTCCCTAAATCACCTAAAGGATATTCAAACTCCAATGGATCAAGATGATAGATAAAAGGTCTATAAGATTCAATTTACAATGGGTCAAGATGATATATAAGAGGTCTATAGGATTGGACAATGTACCGGCGACGCATAGAAGGCCTAAGTGTTCTTTACCAAGTTTCAAGTCGTGTTGCAAAAGTCGGTGAAAAATCGCAAAAAGTTGGCAACATCGCGATTTTTTGGAATTTGAAAAAGTTGCGACTTTTTGGTGAAAAATCGGGCCACGACCATAAAAATAACTGGGTGCGCGAGGCTGTTGGGTTTCAAAAGGAATTTTGGTTTTTTTTTTTGTCGTTTTTCTTTTTGCTATTGGAGAAGGAATGAGAAGAGTTTTGTGGCGATTATCAAGGAGGGATTGAGGACCAAACAACCCTTATCATCACCAACAAAAAAAATTGTGGATAAAACTTAATGATTTTTTCCATACATTTAGGCATATGCTTGCTTGCCTCTTTCCCTACCAATGTTTTCCTTCTTTTTTTTGGTCATTTGCTATGATTTTCATGCCCATGAACCAATGCAAGGGTTTTGGACAACAAGCTTGATTTTTGTTTTTAACTTTTTTATGCACCCTCTTATTGCCATTTTTCATTGCAAATAATGTAATTTAAGTTTGTAAAATTCGATCTTTTAAATGAGGAGGCTGTTATTTTTTGTGGTGGGGGTTTAATGCCATTTTTTTTAATCTTTTTTGGTGCCCTAGGACCTAAGTTGCACGAAACGGGGAAACGGGGAAGCGAAACGAAACGCGACCTCCCCAAATTTTGGAAACGGGGAAACGCGAATATATATAATAATATATTATAATATATTATATATATATATATATAAAAACATTTAAAATTATAATATATATATGTGCAATCATAATGAATGAGAGAATGAGAGGCACTGCTATTTTATAACTTTAAGAAATGGTTCTAGAAGTGATTAGAAACCCTAAAAAAATTAACAATTAATTAGAAAAAAAAAAAATTAAAAAAAACAAGTGTTATTTTTTGTGGAAACGGGGCCCGTACGGCGTGGAAACGCGTTTCCGTCCGTGGAAACGTGTGGAAACGCCTGGAAACGTGTGGAAACGCTCCCGTACGGACGGAAACGCGTTTCCACGCCGTACGGTACGCGGAAACGCGTTTCCGTTTCGTTTCCGTACGGAAACGGACCCTAGACCCACGTTTCCTGCAACTTAGCCTAGGACTGAATTTTGAAGCTATCTATTAAACACTTCCACTGCAAACATGCCAAAGCTCTTGGACCCATTTTGGTAGTATGGGGAACCTGAAGGTGGGACAAATCAGCAAATACTATATTGCAAATTGTGTGGGGCTCATATGACAGGAGGGGTTTCCTAATTGAAATACCATCTGCCTAAAATCCCTAGACATGATGGTGGGCTTTGTGATAAGTCTAGCTCGGAACTTATGAGAGTTACACATGATGCAAATGGCAAAAAAAAAGAAGAGGTAGTTGCAAACAAGGCGGAATGTGCAGGCATATATTCAGGGCTATCTACCTCTGAGACTGAGCCTGAGGGTAGTGGGAGGGGCTCCATGGCTTCACCTACTGATGTTACTCGGAGGTCATCATTTTTTGTTCCACAAATCGGATGTGGAGCACAACCTTAAATAAAGTGATTGATTAAAAAAAGGGAGAAGCAAGAAGCAGATAGTGTATTGGGGAGGTGTGTTTACTATAGGGACTTGCCTCTTAGCATCACCAAAAACAATCTATTTTGGCAGGTAATGTGTGATGCTATTACTATTGTGGGCCCAAGCTACACAAGTGCTACATATGAGGAGTTGTGGGGGTCAATCCTTGAAGCAAAAAAGAAGGACGCCAGCTCTAGATTGGTGGAGTTGAAGCAGTCATGAGAAGTCTCTGGATGCACAGTGATGTTTGATGGCTGGACAGATAGGAAGGATAGGACCCTTCTACATTTCTTGGTACATTTCCCTAAAGGTACCATGTTAATTAAATCAACGGATGCATCAACACATATAAAAGATGCAACATTGATATATGAGTTGTTAGATGGGTTCATCCAGGGGATTGGTTTGCAGAATGTGGTGCAAGTCATAACAAATAATGCAACTAATTATGTGGCTGCTGGCAGGATGCTTATGGACAAACATTGTTCATTGTTCTGACTCCATGTGCAACACATTGTATCAATTTGATGCTTGCGGATATGGGGACACTCTCCTTCATCAGGGAGGTGATTAATATGGCTAGGAGCATTCCCAAGTTCATACATAACCATGCTTTTGTTCTTAGCCTCATGAGGAGATGCACCAGAAACAGAGAGTTGCAGTGTTATGCAATCACACGTTTTGCCACCAACTTCATTACTATTTAGTCTTTGCTTCAATGTCAGTTTGAGTTAAAGCAAATGCTTGTTTGTGATGAGCAGCGTAATTGTAGATACAATAGGAGAGAGGATGGGAGAGCCATTGCAAAATTGGTGCACACTGACTCCTTTTGACAAGAAGTAGAAGAAGTGTTCTCAGTTAGTGAATCTGTAGTAAAGGTTCTCAGATTGGTAGATGGCGATAAGTCTGCAATGGCTTATTTGTATGAGGCCATGGATAGGGCTAAAGAGACTATTCGAGCTTATTATGTGGACAAGGGTTCTGCTAGGTTTAATAGATAGATAATGCTATGGGATGCGATTGATAGTCGATGGACAGGGATGTTCATTGACCCATTCATGCAGCAACACTTTTTATGAACCCTGCATTTTCCTACAAATGCAACTTTGATTATGATGGCGAGGTGATGGAAGGGCTCCATACTATTCATAGGATGGTACTGATCTCGAGCTTTGCAACAAATCAATTGCGAGATAGAGATGTATTGGGATGGTGTTGGAATATTTGGCTTTGATGATGCTATTCATGAAAGGACTATCTTCATGCCACATAAGTGATGTGTCATGACTCATTAGAATTCTAGATTTTTTATATTCAATTATTTTTTATTTGAAAGTTTAATTATGTTTTAACTTTTCTTTATTTTGTTTTAGATGTTTGGTGGCAAAACTATGGTGCAAGGGCACCAAATTTACAAAAATTGCCATCAAAATCTTTAATTGGACCTGTAGTGCTTTGGGGTGTGAGAGCAATTGGAGTGTATTTGAGAAAATACACCTAAAGAAGTGCAATAGGTTATAACTTTGAACTTCAACTCAACAATTACATTTTTTTATAATTTGTTACCCTAAAGTGTCAAGACTCATCAATTTTTTTTACACTCTTACAGGTTGGAGTTCTCACGCCTTCATGACTTGGTGTATGTTCCAACAACGGGTGAAGCAAATAGAGAAACCATTATGTGAATGCCATTTCCTTGGACAATATTGATGTATTGTCTAAGTGGAGGGTGGAGTTTGAGCTTCCCATGATGATGGAGTCACCTGGGTGGTTAGAGGAGGAACCATTTGTAGTACAACGATAGGTGTTAGGGTCCCACCCTAACCCCCTTATTTATGTAGTGGGATCACGTCATAATAAAGAGTCAATAAAGCCCATATTAATAATTGTAAGTGGTTAACCCGCTATTTATTACAGACCACAGTTAGTTGCAAATGGGCCTAGTATTAGATAGATGGTATTAATAAAACCCATGGTATTGATCCATGGTATTACATGTATGAGTCATATATAAAGGATAGGGACTCCCTGCGAGGAGCATCATGTCTTATTTTTGAATCGAGCTCTGCTCTATTGGAGGTTTCCCCCTCGAAGAGGCCAGTGAACATTGCTTCTGAATAATAAAATATTTGTTTTTGACTCTCACTATTCTATGTTCTGGGTATTTTTCTTCGCATATTCTGTATTTGGGTATCTTTTGCAAGTTAAAAGCATAACATCCGGATTCATCCTTTCTCGGCCTCATAAATCTTCCTCCATCACCAATACAAGGATATCTTAAGAAATATGAAGGATATCTCCAACAAGGAAACAAGGGTTTCCTTAAACTTTGGGGAGTGCAAGAGGCATAGGGATTTCATTAGACTCGATCGGGGATAATCTCAATATAGTATCAATATCTCTTATCTCCTCCCTTAAGGCCTTCCCATGGAGGTTTATTTACACTTCTCCAAATTAGTTTTTTCAGTTGGTAAACAGTTGGGCCACGGGCTATAGGAGGTGAGTAACAGGTAAAACCCGTGAACTCTGCCCGAAATTAAGGAAATTTATTTTTTTTTAAGTGTTTTAACATATGTACGTGGGTTGGGTATATGCTTACCCATGTGTACACAATTTTATCGCAGGGCAAAGTAGCATATGTGGAATAAAACATTGCTTTTTAGATTTTGGACCAAGTCTGGAAGGAAGGGTTGCCCTAGGCCATAATCAAAGCATCAAATCTACCAAGAGTGGTAAATGGTGCTATAACAGGGTCTTCTCAAAAGTATGCATAATGGATATTCATTGTGTGTGGAATTAAATTTTGCATCCAACAAGTGTCTACACTTCAAATTTGAGTAAACCTACAAGGAGATAAGCCCAAACTACAATTAAAAATAATATATATTCTTTTCCCTCCAAAATATTTACATGTAACTCTTTTTATATTTAAAGGATTTTGTTTGATTTACATATTATGACAAGGAAATTACATGAAAATTTCATGGGAACTTTGTTGGCCCTTGTTTTTTATTCAATTTTGCTTAATTAAATACACTTAATGTCCATGTTATCCATCCATTTACCATCCATATACACTCTATTTTGACCAATTTATGCATATTCAAGTATATAGATTAAGTTTTTCAACTTTTAGATGTTTTTACAAAAATTGGATTTTAAGTGCATTTTGGGACAAGATCATAAATTCCCTTAATGGCTTCATTGATGTCATACTTGCAGGACACCTGGACACATGCTGAGCACATTTCTAGAAAGCTTGGGAACTAATATTAAATGAATCCTTATTGGTTCGGTTAAACCAAGCTTAAACATGCTCGGTCAAAGCTGGTCAAACAAGACCAGTCATTCAGGAAATCCCTAGGAAATAGGCCAAAATTAGTGATTTTTCCAAATTTTGTGTAACTAAATGGGTGGATTCGACCAGGATAGATGGGATTAGGATAGATAAGGTTGTAAGAGACTTTTTAGTCAAGGTTTTTTATTATTTCTCTATTTAAGCCAAGATTATTGAAGGCTTAAGCATGTAGAATTTATGTAATTTGATTTTGAGACTTTTTGAAGACTGAAATTTAATTGAAGAACTTGTTTAATTTTAGTTTTTTGTTCATGCTTGGTTGATTTACTGAAGTTTCTATAGCTGAGATTTCTTCAAGTGTGCAAGGCAAGGGTGGAGGGCCCCCACACCAAGCTAAGTGCACTTCTTGGTTAAATTTTCATAGTTTTCATAAATTAGTTCTTGTTTCAAATGTATTTAGACGTGTGATGATTGTTGAATGGATATTGGTTTAATTCTAATATACATATGAAGGGTCACACAGGAAAATTCCCCTTCTATTTGATCTTGAATTAAAACTGAATTTCATTCTTCTTTTCTTATTTGAAGTTATTTCTTCATTTCTTGTTTGAAGCAAGAAATGTGAAGAAAGACAACCTAGTCCTCCTTAGTTAAGAGTCTCTTCTTTTACATATTTTGCATTATAAACCATTGTTAATTAGTGCTTTTGGATTTCTGGTGGCCTGGGTGTAGATGTGATGGATAATCGTTCAAAAATAGAAATGATTTCCTCAAGTTCTAGTGGAACTTCTTTTGCGACTTATTTTGGAGAATCAGTCATCTACCTCCAAACCTGGCTATTATATTAAATTAGTAGAAGTGCTTAATTTAGCTACAATATGACAAACTCTTCAATTTCCAAAAAATCAAAATGGACTTAAATCTTGGTTTATTTCCTTATCGTGTGTGCCCTTTCCCCACAAACATTGTCGTGCTAACTCTCCACCGTTGATCTTACCTTTCAATCTGACGATTGTTGATTCACCCAATCAAAACTAATCAGGCGATCTTTGTCGTTGATCACTTATGTTTGATCCAACGATTGACAACCATATCGGGTGGACCACTTACATGATGGTTACCCGCTCGATAAAGTGGTTTTTCTCTCTCCACCTAGTGCTACGTGTCAACTGATAAATGGAATCGGGTGACCACCCTAAATTACCACTTACCACATTTTACTCACCCGATAAATAGCTCCACTGATAAAAACCACTTTTCCTCCTCATCTAATGCATGAGCTTATTAGCGCGTAATGATTGTTAGATCTATTGGGTTTTTTTTAATCGGACGACCCTTGCTCTTCTTCGAGGTTAGCATGATTTCGTTAGGCTTTCCTCTATTCCGCTATGACTTTAGCGCTTCCGCCATATTTAGTTCTGCCCTATGTAAATTGAAGCTTAATTAGCTAAAGTTTTGTGGTTCGAAACACATTCGATTTAACTTAATACACAACGAAAGAGGAATTTAAACGCAATCACACTAGATCATACATAACTCTAAAATTACATACTAAACTGGATTTCAACAATACACAGAGATATTTCGAAGGAATCTCGTCCTCCGAGATTGACCAATTATACAAGAATAAATAGAGATACAGAGATTTTTAAGCTCTGAAATCAAATCCTCATTTCTTATTCCATCCAAATCATAAGGGTCAAAGTTCTCTTACAATAGTTCGAAACTTACATAAATACCTTACATCCAACAATCAGATCCTCGATCCAAGGATCAATATATCTAATCCTAGATGATTATCTAAGTTACTTGATATTCTACTCAAGAATCTCAACTAAGTCTAAACTACTTGAATTAATTATAAAATCACTCAACCCCTAAATTCTAGCTCAATCCTATCTAGAAAACTTTGGAAATTGACAGCTAAAGGATCCCACTCCTTTTCTTGTAAACTTTTTTTGTATTTTTGAAATAGATTCGAAGCCTTTTGTCTTCAAGCCTTATGCTCCTACATCAGACTCCTGAGGAAAAAATTCTTCATGGGCTCCTGTCCATGAGCTCTTATACAAAATTTCCTAACCTCTGTAGCATGGCTTTTGTTATCCAAGTAGATTCAGCAACTGGTTGATCTTTCCACTTGACCATATACTGAAAATACTCATGTCCTCTTGTTCTTTTGAATACTCTCTTATCCAATATATTCTTTGGTTGTGATGCCTCTATTGTAGGTAATTGTTTTACCCAACCAATCTCTTGTTCTTCTTGATCCTCTGTTGTGCCATCTGCATTTCCACCTTCATACCTATATAAATCAGCAACATTGAAAATTGGAGATATTCCAATATCAAGGGGTAATTCAATTTCATATGCATTTGCTGAAGATTTCCTTAATACTCTGCATGGTCCAATCTTCTTGAATTTTAATCTATTATACTCCCTTTTTGGAAATTTATCCTTCCTTAGGTGTGCTAAAACCAAATCTCCAACCTCAAAATTTACTTCCCTCTTCTTCAAGTCTGCTCTATTCTTGTACTTTATGTTGCTATCCTATAGTTGTTGTTTTACCTATTCATGAACTACTTGAATCTCTGAAGAAAAATCTTCTCCTAGAGCACTCCTCATTTTGGCTTTACCTAAATCTCTCAATTCAAATACTCCTCTTGGGTGCATTCCATAAACTATATGGAACAGACTCTACCCTGTACTCCTATTAGGAGAATCATTGTATGCATACTCAACCTGTGCTAATACTTGATCCCACTGCTTTGGATGTTCACCTGCAAGACTTCTTAAAAGATTACCCAAACTTATGTTCATAACTTCAGACTGTCCATCAGTCTGAGGATGATAAGCAGAACTAAAACTCACTTTAGTGCCAAGCTTCTTCCACAAGGTTCTCTAGAAATGTCCAACAAACCTAGAGTCTTTGTCTGAAACAATTATCTTCGGTAACCCATGCAACCTTACATTTTCTTTAAAAAACAAGTTAGAAACATGAGTAGCATCACTGGTTTTATAACATGGAATAAAATGTGCGACTTTTGAAAATCTGTCAATTACTACATAAATTGAATCATGTCCTCTTTGATTTTTTGGTAAACCCAAAACAAATTCCATACTTACCATATCCCAAGGCCTATATGGAATAGGTAATGGAACATACAAACCTGAGTTTTGGCTCCTTCCCTTTGCATACTGACAAACTTTACAACTCTTCACATACTTTTCCACTTCAACTCTCATCTTTGGCCAAAAATAAAACTGGTTCAGCTACTCATAAGTCTTGTATGCACCAAAATGTCCTCCAAGTCCACCACTATGTTTCTCCTTGATCAAATTTTCTCTCATAGAACAATTTGGTATGCATAGTTGGTTCCTTTTAAATAACAGCCCCTCTTGTAAGAAATAATCCATCCACTTGCTTCTGTCTAAAAAAACAGGGTTCCTACAATCTTCAAATGCCTATTTAAAATCTAGATCTTCTTCATATAATTCTTTAAGAAAATCAAAACCCAACACTTGAATTTTACTTTCTTGCACCAGAATACTTTTTCTACTTAAGGCATCTTTTGCTTTGTTTGATTGACCAGTTATATCTTTTAACACAAAATTAAAACCTTGAAGGTATTCTACCCATTTTGCATGCTTTTGGTTAAGCTTTGGTTGTTGCATAATATACTGCAATGCATGGTTATCCGAATACAGTATGAACTCCTTAGCCATCAAGTAATGTCTCCATTTCTTCAAAGGCTGCACCACTGCATAAAATTTCTTGTCATAAGAAGAATATTTCTTCTTTGATTCATTCAGCTTTTCACTAAAATAAGCTACAGGTCTATCCTCCTGACTTAAAACAGCTCCAATGGCTTCTCCACTAGCATCACATTTCACTTGAAAACGCTTATTAAAATAAGGCAAAATCAAAATAGGCTTTTCAGTAATTTTCATCTTCAATAGCTGAAAGCTCTTTTTTGCTTCAACAGCCCATTTAAATGGTTGTTTGTCCTTCTTTATAGTATCAATAATTGAAGCATTGATATTACTAAAATTCCTTATGAATTTCCTATAAAAACTAGCAAGACCATGAAAAATTCTTACCTCAAAGACACTTTTTGGTGAAGGCCACTCCATGATTTCCTTAATCTTCTCAAGATCCATCTTTAGTCCCTCAACAAAAACAACAAAACCCAAATACACCAACTCATGTTTCATGAATGAAAATTTCTTTAAATTTAACAGGAATTCCTCTTTTTGTAGCCTTTGTAAGACATAATTCAGATGTCTCGCATGCTCCTCTTTTGATTTACTGTAAACTAATATATCATCAAGATATACTATTACAAATTTACCTATAAATTCTTTCCAAACTTCAATTTATGAGCCTCATAAATGTACTAGGCGCATTTGACAATCCAAAAGGCATCACCAACCATTCATACAATCCTTCATTGGTCTTAAAAGTAGTTTTCCACTCATCTCCTTCTCTAATTCTGATTTGATGATAACCACTTTTCAAATCTAGCTTTGTCAAATATCTTTCTCCACTCAAACAATCCATCAAATCTTCAATTCTAGGTAAAGGAAATCTATACCTAATTGTTATCTTATTGATTTCTCTTGAATTAGTGCACGTTCTCTAGCCTCCATCTTTCTTTGGGCTCAACACTGTTGGCACTGCAAAAGGACTCAAACTCTCTCTAACTAGTCCCTTGTCTAACAATTCGTGTACCTATTTCCTGATTTCTTCATTCTCTGTGGGAGTCATCCTATAAGCTGCTTTATTAGGTAGATTTTCTCCTGGAATCAAATCTATATGATGGTTGATTTTTCTATTGGGTAGTAATTCATCAGGCAAATCATCTACAATGATATCACAATAACTATCCAGCATCTCTTGAATTTCAATTGGTAAATTAGAAACTTTAGTGGAAGTTATTATTACCTTGGGTTTGCAAACTAATGCAAAACTTACCTCATCTTCTTCCATCTACTGCAATTACTCCTTTCCACTCAACAGTAGGGTCTTTGGATCAGTTTCTTCGATGCATCCTCTTCTTCCATAGGCAGCAATGTATGATTAACACCATCTTTAATGAACTTATATGTGTTCTTCTTCCCATCATGCATAGCTCCTCTGTCATACTGCCAAGGCCTTCCCAGCAATACGTGACACACATCCATAGGCATCACATCACACAGAATTTTGTCACTGTATTTGCCCAACTGCAACTCTACTTCACACTGCTCATTCACTATAAACTGATATCCCTTTTGAAGCCATGAAACCTTGTAAGGTGTTGGGTGTTTCTTGGTCTTCAATTTTAACTTCTCTACCACTTCTATGGAGACCAAATTATTTGTACTGCCACTATCAATTATCATCTGACAACACTTCCCTTGAACCTTGCACATAGTCCTGAACAAGGTCTTCCTTTGTGTTGGCTCAACAATTTCCTTAGCTGGCTTTAGCAAAAATTTGTTAACTACTAAAGACTCTCCTTTCTCAGGTACATTTTCTTCTTCTATCACCTTTGTTGCTTCCTCTTCGGTCTTAGTAGCAATTTCATTCCTCTGGTTCATTCCTATGTCTTCTGGGCACTCATAAGCTCTATGTCCTAGCTTGTTACATATGTAACATTTGACTTATCTTCCTTTTCCTCTGTCTCCTCTTCCTATAGAAAAACTCTCTTTGCCACTTGCATCACCTCCTGTGTGTACATGTTGACTTGAGCTATTGCTAGCTCCATCTCTAGGTGTTGTAGACCTTCCTCTACCACCTTGAATTCCCCTTCCTCGGAAAGTACCTCTATTTCTAGCAGATTGTTTCCTCATGAGTTTTTATTCGGATTTCAATACCATTTGATAATCCCCTTTATTTTTTTAGGAGACAATACACTTATCTCATCTTGAATCTCCATTCTGAGTCCATTTACATATCTTGCAACCTTCTCATCTTTATCTTGGATTTGTCCTGCTCTTATACTTACTTTGTAGAATTCCTTTGTGTATTCTTTTACTGTCATAGACCTCTGTCTAAGGTTCTACATCTGTCTAAAGAATGTCTGCCGACAATCATTTGGCAAAAGCTTACCTTTTAGTTTTGCCACCATTCTATTCCAATTCTTCATTGGTTTTTTACCAAGTCTTCTTCTTTCTGCCTGCACTCCATCCCACCAAAGTGCTGCATGTCCTTTCAATTTGGTGACAGCAAACTTCACTTTTCTCCCCTCAACTGTTTCTTCATAATCAAATAATTTCTCCATATCATTTATCCAGTCTATTAATTCCTCGGGGCTTAAGCTTCTTGTATAGATTGAAACTTCAAGCCTAGGTTTAGATGTGGATCTCGATACTTTTTTAAAGAATCTCATTTCAGGAGTTACACCTGTAGGTTCCTCATCTTCTACAACTCCAACTTCAGGTTCACTGACATCTCCAGCATCTACATCTCTTCCCATTTCCATGGCTTCCAATCTAGCTTGCATCTATTGCACAGCTTCCAACACTTCAGCATTTGCAACTGGTCTTCCTCTTCTTCGACCACCACCTCTTCTTCCAACTCTAAAGGCCATGTTAGATTTATTTTTCTACTCCTTGAGATCCTATTCAATTTCAATAAGCTACTCTGATACCACAAATGGTGATGTGGGTGCATGTGTGATGGATAATTGTTCAAAACTAGAAACAATTTCCTCAATTTTTGGTGGAACTTCTTCTGTGATTTCTTTTGGAGAATCAGTCATCTACCTCCAAACTTGGCTATTCTACTAAATTAGCAGAACTGCTTAATTTAGCCGCAATATGACAAACTCTTCAATTTCCATGGAATCAAAAGGAACTTAAATCTTGGTTTATTTCCTTATCGCGTCTGCCTTTCCCCACAAACATTGTCGCGCTAACTCTCCACCGTTGATCTTACCTTTTGATCCGATGATTGTTGATTCACCCAATCAAAACTAATCAGATGATCTATGTTGTTGATCACTTCCGTTTGATCCAATGATTGACAACCATATCGGGTGGACCACTTGTATGATGGTTACCGCCCGATAAAGTGGTTTGTCTCTCTCCACCTAGTGCTACGTGTCAACTAATAAATGGAATCAGGTGACCACCCTGAATTACCACTTCCCACATTTTACTCACCCGATAAACAGCTCCGCTGATAAAAACTGCTTTTCCTCCTCGACTAACGCATGAGCTTATTTGCGCACGATGATCATTAGATCTATTGGATTTTTTTTTATCGGATGGCCCTCGCTGTTCTTTGGGGTTAGCATGATTTCGTCAGGCTTTCCTCTATTCCACTATGACCTATGGTCCATGCTCTAATTTCCTTTCCATCAGTTTCTAGAGGGATGGGTTATCGCTTCCGCACCCTTGACTGATAAGCTGCCTTGTGTGATTTTATCCTTTTGAAGTAATTTAGTCATAGTTTAGCATCCGTCTACCCTTGTATTTTCTGACTGCTATACTGCAAACATTACTCTTGAGTAAATAGCCGCCTCAGACTGAGTACACTCTTGAAATAAAAAGTCGTCCCTGGGTTGACAATTAATGTGAGGTAATTAGGTGTTAAAAAGACCCTTTTTATCGCTCCACAACATGCAAAGAAGATCAAACATTAGAGCCAGAAATTGATGAATTTCTAGCATGTATATTGTTAGGATATTCAGACACATAGGAAATAGTTAAGTTCAACTTGGTCTAGTATAGAGTTAAGTATAGAGTTAGGTAAAGTGTGTTTCTTTACCGTTGTACATTTTGTAACTTACAATCCGACGGTCACGATATGTAGTGATCCGACGGTTCATTCTCTCCTCGGTATTACCAACACTTGATCTGTGGCTTGACACCCAATTGGTCCATGAATTCTATTTAAAATGCATGGAGGGTCATTTGTAGGTTCACCGTGCATGAGAGAAGCTTATGTAAATTTTCATTCTTTTATTAATAAATTGCCTGTAGTAGCCACGTTGGCGCAGGTCGTGGAATGTTTCCCTCTCTGAGGGTTTTAACCACGTCAAAATACTGGTGTATTGATCTGTGATCTGTTTGTGAGCGATGTCCTTTTGGTGTTCTGTCTGAGGAACTTACCCTGTAAATTCCTACATGATATCAGAGCTATTTGAGGGTTGCGTCCATTGGTGATCCAAATCTGAAGCCGGTAGAACTGCATGTGGCTGTCGTTTCCTAGATCTACTATTTCTGACTGCTTTCTGGCCGAGAGGACTGCTCTGTTGTGTTCTGAGCATCTGTTCCAGTGAGGAACCTCTTTCGTTTCATGCGAAAAGGTTTCCGGTAGCCTTATCTGCGTCATTTTTAAGATCTGGAGGTATACAGTGTTTATCTGCAGTTTACTGTTATTTTCTCTCTGGTTATTTCGGTTTCTGTTTATTTAGCTTTTTTTATTACCGGATCTATACCTTTTGATTTCTGTGTATGCTCTTTGCCCTGCGACTCTGTGCGATCTGGGCAAATCATAAACAGAAAAGAAGTTTTTTTTCTCTGATGTGTATGCTCTTTTCCCTGGACCTTAGTGTGATCTTGGAAAATCAGAAACATTGAGAAAAATATTTAGTTTCCGGCTAAAGCTACCTTCGAGCCGTAAGGTTCGTTTTTCTTTGCATATTCGTGTTGGGTTATGTGTTTTTTGTTTTGTAGGAAAAAAGAGCTTTCTCAAGGCAAGCACGCAACCCAAGGCCCCCCCCCTCTCTCTCTCTCTCTCTCTCAAATTTTTTGTATAGCTTAATTGGTTCAAAGCTATTTTAAGAGAGTAG
>APFE030803316.1:33315-56105 GCA_000404065.3 Pinus taeda
ACATTCGTTAGCATCAAATCTTTATGATCAAATAATTTTTCACGTCCAAACATCCATTAAAGTATATTTTTCAAATTTAGATGTGAGTTTACTTATGATCTTGTTACGAAAATGGATGCACTGGAAATTCTCTTATACTTGAGAGAATGAATTAATTTTCTACAATAGAAGTAGGATAGAATAACATAAATAAATAAATAGGTAGAATGATTTCACAATAAGACTTTTGGTTTAAATTTTCATGAATAAAATTTCACATCATTGTTCAATACTCATTTGAAAGGATTACATGGCAAAATGCAGTAAGAACAATCCTATTTTGGGTAACCATATAGGATCATTTTTAAATCATGTTTTTTTAATATATCTCTTGAAATATAGTTTTTGAATCTATTTTGAAATTTTGAATTTATATCACAAATAAAAATGTGATCAAAATCAAAACTAAGTCTCAAGTGAAATGTTGAGGACATAGTTAGTACAGACTTGATTTGAGTTGTCTAATGGAAACATTTTTACCTTAAATTCATAGCAAAGATAGCCCTTGGAATCTAGTTTCCAAATCAATTTGAATCACCGCAATTGGGTATCATATCAAAAGGTTATTCTTAAAATACTAACTATTTGTCGAAAACTCTGCATGGTGACAATTTTAGGCCTTGATTGTTCATTGGCATATTTAACATACCAAATCATCCTCTTTTCAAAACCTGTTTATATGGGAGATATATATTCAATTATAGATCAATATACAATTTGAAACATCCCATTTGGAGGTCAAATGAAAAATATATGCCACATCTAATGGCTACATGTCTTCAAATCAGCATAGTAAAACTCTGCCTACTGGGATGTTCATCACCAATTTTGTGGTATCAAGCCTAAGAATTTTTAAAAATTGTTTCTAATGGAAAGACAAAAATGAATCTAATTTAATCTCCAAGTGGAATCACATCGATACGATCTTTAACGAAGAAGTTACACTTCAAATAGTGATTGTTGGTCTAGTAAAACATTCACATATAGCTCTATAAACATGGTACTCTTTGTCATTTTTAACATATCATTTCAAACCATTTTGAAAACCTATTTATACTGGAAGTAGCTATATGAATTCACTTTAAATTGGCTTAGGAATCACTCTAATAGGACATAAAACAAAGATTTTGTGAACGAAATACCGTTAGGAGGTTTACGCTGGCCACCATTCCTCAAGGGGTAAACAAATGCAATTTCCTTGAATATCATCTTTGGACTTGTTTTTAAGCATTGCTTGTAATTATTACACATATTTCTTGGAGGAAGAGAGACAATACACCTCTCTTCCTCCATCATCTAATATTGTATTACAGGCAAGTGCTATGTTTTTGCAGGTCCCCGGAAGAATTGAGAGGTCAATTTCATAGATGAAAGATTTTCAAAATCAATATTTAAAAATTCATATCTACAAATATGAAATGAAATTATTGAAGTGAAAATGAAATGGGAATTCACCTAATATTGAGTTCATCCAATGAAACTCAAATTTGTGAAGCTTGCTCTTAGTTCCTTACCAACAACACCAACAAACCCTACAACATGAATTGAGATCGAGGAAAAAGGCATGAAGCTAATCATCATAAGAAGAAGTCAAGTTTTGTACCATGAAAAGTCATATCCATTGCTAAAGAAGCCTTTCATAATCCATATTGTTCATGATTTCATCCATCATCCATATTGTATGTTAAGCTCCGCAATCATACATGTTGAAGTCCAAACTTATTATCAATCCATTTACTACTAAATCATGACTTCAACCTAACCTATTTTCATAATATTTTCATACTTTCCTACTCCATTACACCCCACCTCCATCTAGAAAAGAAAATAATAATAAAAATAGAAAAAGATAAAAAATTAATAAAGGAGTTTAGTTGTGAAAATCCAGGAAACTGGCACAACACAAACTCAAATTCATATCGGAAAACCAACTTGTTTGGCCAATATGAATTATTTATTTTGTTTTACCATTTCCTCGGTTTGATTTTGTAGAAATCATCCTCCAGAATAGCAAGGCTTGGGGACAAGTCTTAGAATAAGCAAGGGGGAAGATTTGTAATAAAACTATGAAAATAGTTTAAGTCATTGTATTGAAGGGACTTGAATTACATGACAGAAGGGACCTGAAACATTATTTATAATATCACTGCAAAAGGGACCTTAACAACATCAACGTTTAAGCCTAAAGTACATGTCAGAGTGTTATAGACATATTTGGGCACTTCAACCCCAATCATATATGTCGATAAACCAAGGGCTCTTTAACCCCTAAAAGTGTTGTTTGATAACCTAAAGGATCATGGTCAACTGATTACATCATTTCCCAGAATTTCCACCTGAAAATCACTCAGAACTAGCCAAGACTGGACCATACTAACTGTACCACTATCAAGGTGTATTGGCTCCTACACTAGCCAGGTGCGATGCATACTAAAGAGGCCTTCTATAGGGTGCGATGAGAGAAAATGGACAAATGGCTGAGATAGTTTGCTAAGTGGATGCTCATGGAATCTTCTAGAAACTTCTCCTATGACACTTGCCTCTCTGAATTCGCCCATGGATGAGTAAGAGATCAATGAAATCTCCAAGTGGAACCAAGAACTACAAGTGGAATGACACTAATGAAAAACCCAGAGCTAACTCACACCCTTGCAAGACATCTATAAATGGATCCCTCATCTGAGAAATCTAGAGGCTGGAATTTTGTAATTTGTAAGGAAGTGTTGTTAGTTTATCTTTGAGAAAGAGCATTGTATTGTTGGGTGATCTTGCTTTTCATGAGGTGAAGAGGGCTTTGATGCTGGATCAAACTGCTAGGTTGTAATTCTCCCTTCTATCTTAATAAAGTTCTTTGAGTTTTCCTCCATACAATTGTGTATTTGTGAATCTTGTTATTTGTGAGTGCAATTGTATGTTCAATGTATTTCTGATCCTCCATTGTTTATGATATTATAGATCGAGATTCTTTGATGGTGTTTTGTTACTTTGTCTCTACAGGTATTCTCTAAAGTGGGACAAGTAGGAGAGGAGGTGCAAGCTCTATCAAGGGAGAGAGAAATCAAGCAAGGAATAAAGCAAAAGATCCAGGTTGGTCCCCTTTGCTTCTACCTTATCTATCATAAATAAAGGAAATCACAAATTGCTTTGATTGTTTGTTTCTAAGATAGCTACCAATCTTAGTGGGACTAGCAAATCAAAAAGACACTAGTTTTCCCGGAAACACAGAGGGGACCTAAAACATCATTTACAAATTGCAGAAGGGACACAAATAACATCAACATTTGAAGATCCTGAATCAATATCAGATGTGAAAACATGAAAGCAAAAATAAGTCTCTACATTTCATCAAAATCTATCTTGGAAGAACCACCATTATGTTAATTAAGACACTGTCAACCCTCAACTAGTATTTTGACCAAAGGACATCAATATATTTATGGGAGTACAAGTACAATAAGTGAAAAAAAAATTTCTCTTAAAATCTCGATTTTTTAAAAGAAAATTCTAGAAATTGTTAAGGCTAATTTAGCTTGATATGCATTCTATTTTACCTATATCCTACCTAAATTTCAAAATACTACCTTCATTATACTATCCATCATAATCATATTCATTATAATCCTATCCCTATTCATTACCCCTTTCCTACAATTACCCTCATACATTAACCATCATTTCAATCATTCCATATACCATCACATTAATCCTAATCATTTTTTTAAGAATTTGGATCAAAAATAAAGGACTCAAATTTTTGCCTCATAAGGAAAATTGCCTACCAAACAAGCAAGGGTTAGTGACTAATGCAATAATATATTTCTTTGATCTATAATGATATGCTTTCTACTCTATTTATAGATTTGAAATGACCTGAAATGGTCATTCCAACAAGAGTCATATTAAAAGAGTAACAAATGCATCATTTGTTAAAAGAACAAAAGGGATGAATAAAATATGACCAAAAAGGACTTGAAAAACCAGTGAAGGATTATGCAATGGAAGAAAATAATAATATTCAAAGTGCATTTCAAAGAGCATCATGAAGAAGAAATATGCATAAAAATAAAAATGATATTAAAAAAAAAAGAGAGAGAACATTTGTATTCACATATGGAATGGGGAATTTACAATAACAAAATTATATGCATGAGGGCACATAAAAATGAAAATTATGCATATAACTTAAGATGGTGAATAGAAGACGTATAATAAAACCAACATATGAAACCTTTGAAAATCGATTTGGCACAAAGAATGATAAAAAAAAAATGACGAAAGGTGGATAAATATTAAGCCATGGTGGAATTCAGTTCATAAGATACAACTCCCAAGGTAGAATCGCAGGGAGGCAACAAAAGCTCAAAATTCAAAACGTTGCACATTTTTGTTCCAAGAGCTCCATTAATCAATGCAAAACTAAAACAGGAGAATAAAAAAAAAAAATTGAAGTTTTTGAGGTATATGGTGTTGAAGAGATCTGGAGCATATCCTTGAGAATGTTGAGTCTCATTAATTACAATAGCAAAGTCTGAATTTAAGTTGTAAGTTACAAATCCCCTGAATCATAGTGTTTGAGTTTAATTGGGAATGAAAAATAAGTTAGTTTTTAAATAGCTATCAGGGTAGATATCAAATCAAAATTGAGGTGCATTGTTGGCAGCCTAAACTAGAATCTAAAACTCTAAGTTACAACATTGACAACATAAAAATCGAGCTCTTAAGGTTATGAATAGAGTGTGAGCCAAAACAAAACTCAAGATACATTCTTGTTGAGCGAAGTCAGTGTTATGGATATGAAATGTTTGAGTGTTCAAGTTAAACCATTGGTAAAAAATAAATCATAGTTTCCAAGAGCAAAGACGGCAAGTTGAGTTTGAATAGGAAATCAAATGCAATCAATTTGATTTTTTTAATAATATCCAAAGTCTGAAATTTTCATCTAAATAACTAGCAATGTAAAATCTTAGTTGACAATGTAATATACTCTGAGTTGGCAAGTGTTGGTGGCAGTCTGAGTTTCAACTACATAATGTCATCAAAGATCTACATTCAACCCCCAGGTGGGTGATAACCAACACAAAACTCCAGTCACGTTAATTCAGTTTGAATTGCATGATGACGGTTGCAAAACACATAGGAAATTAATTTCTTCCCTAAATCTGATTTTTTGAAGAGGCAGTAAACTCAGAAAATTGATTTCAGTTTTGAAAAAAACCAGTGTAGATAAATTCAGAAAATCAATTTCAATTTTTAAAAAAAAGCCAGAGTGGTAGTAATTTTTCCAGAAGATCGATTTCAGGATATGGAAGGTAATAAAAACTCTCTTCATTCCCATAATTTTCAATTCGATTTTAATTTCTGAAGAGACATAAAATTTAATTGTACATTTCTCCAGCATTCAATTTATGAAGAGACAATCTTTGGTAATCTCCCATGTAGAATTATGTAAGTCCCCAGATTCAATTCTAAATAGATATATGGTGGTGTTAGTTAGTAAAAATTGGAAGCAATTATTTAGAACTTTCCAAATTTCATTTTTAGAATTACATTTCATTTCCAAGAATTCGATTTCATTTTCAGAATTCAGGGGCAGTAATCAAGAGGTCATTTTCTGAGGGAAGAGACAAGGTATTCTCCAAAACATTAATTGAGGTTTTTTTTTTCCAGTCATCAAAATAGAGCTTTTGATCCACAAATAGAAAAAACAAAAGTAAAATCTAAGAATCAAAACGTCTAATTTTGAAATTTGAAATGTTTAAGAAGCCACTATTTTTCGTTGTCTTTTCTGCGCAAACCGAAACGAAATTTGAAAAATGAAAAAATGGGTTTTCTTCATAACAAGCCCAATTAAGATAATCATGGATAGTTTTCTCCAATTCATTGTTATTTGGGATATTTTCCTGGTTATTTCAACCCTCATTTTGTAGATTGCATGGAGTGTTTGAGTTCAGTTAAGAATCAAGGTCAGAGATTTGATTTAAATTGGTTGTTAGTGAAAACTCCAAGCTATAGTTACATGGTTTGAAAATCCTAAGACTCCAATTATCTAATTGACAGCATATCCCAAGTTCGTTGGTGGCAGCATAATCAAAGGTCTGAATTAACATATTTCTGGTGGTAGCATAGGTTCAAGATCGAAGTTCCAAGTGTAAGATTGGCATTAAAAAAATTCAAGTACAAGACCCCAGTTTCATTCTTATTTACACAAAATGCCAAAACAAATCTTGTGCATGATGGTGTCAAGTGGTGTTGGTGAGTCCACAACAGTGCAAAAATTATGATTGAAATTTTTGAAAATAAA
Organism: Pinus taeda; assembly: GCA_000404065.3. NCBI lineage: Eukaryota > Viridiplantae > Streptophyta > Pinopsida > Pinales > Pinaceae > Pinus > Pinus taeda. Next base: position 39,656 of record APFE030803316.1, read on the forward strand.
TTGTTAGTTTCCAGAGAAAAGAGAGGTGTCAAAAGACTGTAAATTCACTTATATCTCTCCCAGAAATCAATTTTTGAAAGAATTACAACATAGATATTGCTTCTTGTTCCAAAAATTGATTTTTGAAGGCATTATAACACAGGAATTGTCTCATGAATATTCAACAATGAAAATTTCTTTGCATTTCAGCCAAAAAGAACAGATCCATCCAGATTTAAATATGGGAAGCAGAATTGAGCCCACTAGATTTCAAATAAAAAAAATTGGAATAAGGAGACTATAGAGAAACTCTATCAAGCTGGCTTATTAGAGTTTTTTAGGATGTTTAATGGGCATAATGCAAAAGTGACAGAGATGTTTGTGTCTAACTTTGCTAATGAGAAAACCATGGTAGGAGACATTATTGTTCCAATCACACATAATACCTTTCTCGATCCACAAATCTGTCAATGACAAAAAAATAATATTATAAAGGGCGGCATTTTAAAGAGAAGGGATGGAATTACTTTTTAAAGAAGTAGAGGAAAAGAAATTTGACAAAACCAAGGGGATTTCAAGGGAATGGTTGAGAGAACCATGAGAAAAATTGGCTCTCATTACTCCAAAATACTTTACCGTGATGGAATATCCATAGGAAAAACAATAGGGAGGTCAGCATACAAAAGCAAAAGATAAAAGAGGAGAAAGAAAGCATGAGGACATGCTTGAAGATCAACAAGGGGGAGATGTTGGCCCTTGTTTTTTATTCAATTTTTCTTAATTAAATACACTTAATTTCCATGTTATCCATCCATTTACCATCCATATACACCCTATTTTGACCAATTTATGCATATTTAGGTATATAAATTAAGTTTTTCAATTTTTAGATATTTTTACAAAAATTGGATTTTAAGTGCATTTTTGGACAAGATCAGAAATTCTCGTAATGGCTTCATTGATGTCATACTTGCAGGACACCTGGGCACGAGTTGAGCACATTTATAGAAATCTTGGGAACTAATATTAAATGAATTCCTATTGGTTTGGTCAAACCAAGCTTAAACAGGCCCGGTCAAAGCTAGTCAAACAAGACCAGTCATTCAAGAAATCCCTAGGAAATAGGCCAAAATTAGTGATTTTGGGGATTTTTTCAAATTTTGTGTAACTGAATGGGTGGATTAAGCTAGGATAGATGGGATTAGGATAGATGAGGTTGTTAGAGACTTTTTAGTCAAGTTTGTTTATTATTTCTCTATTTAAGCCAAGACTATTGAAGGCTTAAGCATGTAGAATTTATGTAATCTGATTTTGAGACTTTTTGAAGACTGAAAGTTAATTGAAGAACTTGTTTCATTTCAATTTGTTGTTTATGCTTGGTTGATTTACTAAAGTTGTTGTAGCTAAGATTTCTTCAAGTGTGCAAGGCGAGGGTGGAGGGCCCCCACACAGAGCTAAGTGCACTTCTTGGTTAAATTTTCATAGTTTTCATAAATTAGTTCTTGTTTCAAATGTATTTAGATGTGTGATGATTGCTGAATGGATATTGGTTTAAGTCTAATATACATATGAAGGGTCACACAGGAAAATTCCCCTTCTATTTGATCTTGAACTAAAATTGAATTTCATTCTCCTTTTCTTATTTGAACTTATTTCTGCATTTCTTGTTTGAAGCAAGAATTTTGAAGAAGGACAACCTGGTCCTCCTTAGTTAGGATCCTCTTCTTTTACATCTTATGCATCATAAACCATTGTTAATTAGTTCTTTTGGATTTCTCTTCATGAAAGTAGCATTGTAGGGAAGGAAAACCTAGTTCTCCTAAGTTAGGAGCCTCATCCCTCACATATTACATAAGTGAATCAGAAATTACTTAATTAGATTTTATATTTGTAATATGCATTTCTTTCAATATTTATATTTCATCTTCTAACATTGACTGCCATTGGAATCCATAGACTTTGGACATGCTTCTAAGTTCTACAAACCCGCACTGATAATTAAATACTTGTGTCACTTTACTCAATAAATTGACCCAACACACTTTTAGGCTAAAATTTCCTCTAATGCTCCCCCATCTCTCTCATAAATTATTTGGAAATTGGGTGGTTTAACCAAAAAATCAAGGGTCAAAAACCTTAAATTTAGGGAAGATATGAAACTTCTAAATCTCCCGTATTGACTTTCTTAAGCAAACTTCCTTTCAGACATTTGGATCTGTATAGGTTGGTCCTCTTATTTAGCTTTATCAATTTATATTTTAATTGATAAGATATTGAAATCAAATAATGATGTAGGAGCATCAAACCCCTAGGTTACCATTTTTCGTATACCCAAGTGTGTCATGAAATTTTCCCTAAAGGGGAGAAATTCTCGAAAATAAAATATGTCTATAAATCTAGAAATAGGAAATTTTGATGTAAATACAAGTGTTCTGTTTCTAGAGAGAATCTAGGTTGTTAGGAATTTTTGTTGAGCTAAAATTTTAGCCATGTGGAAAACAATAAGTGTGAAAAAATCTAAGTTGAGGTATTAGGAAGTTTTCTAAGAGTTGGTATGGATTTCTAATTAGTATTTGTTATGTTACAATATTTTCTACCTTGTAAGAAGTTATATATGCATGTAAAGTTAGAGCAGAAAAGGAGGGTTTTTAGAGGGAATCCTGAGGAGGGGGGCTTGACAGATAATTCCATAGGGAATAGGAATATAAACAACAGGGGATAGGTTAGTATTTAAGTCAAAAATAGGTCTAAAGAGGAGTAGAGTATGCCCATGTTGTGTAATTAGATACTTATCTTGTGTATAAATTATGGAGTAATGAAAGGTGTGTTTATTTTCTTTGTGAATATCCTTACCTCTGAGAGAGATTACATGTATATTTGTTAATTATGAATGGTTTTGAGTGTGTGTGTTTCTTAAAATCAAAATGAGTTCCTTTGCATTGAGTTTGTTCATTTCCAGCTAAAGGGAGTGATATCTGAGAGAGGCAACACCATTTTTTATACCCAGTAAAATATTGTGACCAAGGTGTGGTTAGATCCTTGAAGAGGAATTTCCATTTATGGGTAAATGAACAAAGACTCTATGATTGAATATCTTCTTGGAGATCTAAATAATTTGTGTTGTAATTATTGGATTAACTCTCTAGAAATATTTGTAGACAATCTGACTTTGTATTATAACTGTGGAATCAAATTGTGGAAGGCTTGTGAAGGCCTACGTTAAAGAAAGGAATTGATGCCAAATTGAGTATTCTTTTTGTTTCATTTTATTATATCAAAGGTTTTTTGTGTGAGCATGGATAAGAATTGAGCACATGAAGTCCATGGGTGAATTTAATGGAGTGAAACTGATCTAGGAAGAGCATTGTAAGATGTCAAATGAGTTTTATTCAAATATGATGTATACTTTGTTTTCCTTATTTAATTTCTACTAAAGGATTGTGGTCATGGTTTAGGCATTTTTGGAAGAGGCATTATTTAAGTGTTGGTGGACATAAAAAAGCATCCAATTTGATTGGTGATGACGAAAAAGTTGTGGCCACCACTATCCCTTTTCCTATGTCAATGGGGTTTGATTGGTGATGACGGAAAAGTTGTGGCCACCACTATCCCTTTGCCTATGTCATTGGGGGAGGGCCCTCGCAACCCATCTACACTGTAGATATTTCCCCTTTCATTTTAGTCATCAATTCAAGATCCAATTTGAGTGGGAGTGCTTGGTCATCACCATGGTTGGATTGGGGTGGCTCATGCAAGGACCAAGTGTGTTCAAGGATAAACCCTAGTTTGGGGATAGACCTAGAGTGCATAGCTCATCCAAACACTCATGAACAAGAGAAACAAACACAATGAAGTGATGATTCTAACTACAAGGAGGAAGGTTTCATCAAAGGAGTGCAGAAGGAGGCTTGATGTGAGGGAATAATTTGCGTGAACAAAGCATAGGATCATAGGTTTATCAAGGAAGGTATATAGGATATGAAAAAAGGGGAAAAAATTGTAAGTAAACCCTCTTGAGAAAGAGGTTTGTGGGATTCATTAGTTTAATTTGTTCCAAAGGAGGTTATGTGTACGAATTATAAGGGGTCGCAATAGTATGTAACATTCGGTACCAGAGTTGGATCTACATCAAGTTGTATCAAATTAAGCTCTCTTCCAAGTGGCACCAAAGTTAGATCTACATCAAGTGGTATCAGGCTACAACAACCTTCCTTGGGATTGAGGAAGGTAAATAAAGTACTTTTTGTTATAGGAAAATTGCATCCAAAAAATAAAATTAAAGATATTTCTCATGAAGGAGGAAAATATTACAAATATTAGTGGAAGAGCAAGGACGCAGGAGAAAATTGAGATGTGAAGACTCATAAAAAGGAAAATGAATTAGAGCATACTTGAGAAATTTATAGCCAAGAAGCAAAACTATGGGATTAACAGTCCCACCACTTAAAGCAAGGAATGTGGAAGATTGTGGAGATCTCATTTTTGAAGATACCTAGCAAATAATTTGGTCTTTAAATTTTAATTTAAAATCTAGTAAAGAAGCTAATAATTGCAAGTAGAAGAAAAGAAAGCAGCAGAGAACCCTTGCAACCAAGAAGCTACAACAGAGAATTTGTTCTAGATGAGATTGGAAAAGTGAAGAGGATAAAGGAAGTCCTCAGTAAAAGTCAAGATAATAGGAGAAGTTCTTGAGAGGGATGAGAATAATGCAAACACTAGAGGAGTTGAGGAAGCCAGAGAGTTTCAAGAAGAGGAGAACTTGTGATACAAAAAGGAAAATCCCATAGAAGAGAAGCTTGGTAAGGTGTCTTATGGAGACTTGGTTGTAGCTCACAATGAATAGAGAGAAGTTCATGGTGAAGGGAAAATGATTGAGCATAATCATATGAAGGGTTCAAGAGGAAGCCACATAAATATGAGTGATTGGGATTTTGACAAAGATATGGATGACTTAAAGGAAAAACTCAATGTGGTAAGTATGTTGGTACAAGAAATGGAGAATCAATACTAGAGAATTGGATTGAAACTGAAGAAAAATATCAAATGGCCTATTAGGAAGATGTATTCTAGGAAGTTGAGGAAGAATTTGAGGCACATGATGAGTGCTCAATTAAGTGATGGAGAACCTTGAGCAACGAAATATGAGAGTGAGGAGGAGAGAGTTCACTATTGTGAACTAGAGCAAGGAGCATTCCTCGGCGATGATGATGATGAAGATGTTGAGAAGAGACTAACAGAGAGTCTCAAGGAATGTGTGAAAATTTTAGATCAACATCAAGATCTACATGTAGAGGCACCAAAATATGCTAGAAGGCCTCATGTTTTTAAAATTTATAAATTATATGTGTATGTAGGATTTGCAGACCAAGAGCATGGATAGATTGACCAAAACTAAGAAGGGGAGGTAAATTTTCTCTAAGGAGACTAAAAGAAAAGGAATTCAGCAGAGGATAAACAATCCTTAAATATTGTCCCATAGGGAGAAAGCACATGAGTGGCTTCTCAAAATTTTAGGCAAGCATAAATAAGTTTATTTCCTAAAGATCCCTGCAAACAACTAATAAGTTTATTCATGATAGAAAATAAGAACAAGTTGGTTTGTAGCCATGTAGAAGGTGAAGGACAAATATAAAAAATTGTTATAAAAAGAAGAAAATATAAAGGGTTATATTGTGAGGGAAAGATAAAAAAGGAGAAGGGACAACATTCAAATACAATATTGTTACAATATGAAAAATCAGTACAATTTATAGAGGATTGGTTGGGTAGCCCATGATTTGAATATATTTTCACGAGGGATGAATTCAAGGAGCAATAAGAAGCCAAGATTCTTAAAACATATGAGTATTTTGGATAAATTTCATGGTGAAAAGACTACTAGTGGAGGAAAGTACTCAATCCAAGGTCATCAATTGTTGTGAGAATAAGATGAGAAGGGGAGAGATGAGGCAAGTTTGTCTCAAGAAATTAAAATTGCATTTCATTCTCAACAAGAGGATATGAAGCTAGAACCTATTTTGGAAAATAACCAATAGCCTACAAATAAAAAAATTGCAAATTAAATTGAGGACAACGATGAAGAAAAACAAACAATTAATGAATAAGAATATTGTTGTAATAACCTCCATTCACATGCAAAAGAAGGGATTATGTCTTTCATGAAATAGCGAGGAGTAAGGTTGTTAAGGGCCTCAAGTGTTGGAAACACTGAGAGAGGTGTTTAATTAGTATTCCTTTCAATTTTTAATTATCAAGTTAATATACTTATTTGATTAGAAGCACAATATACCAAAACACGAAATAATAATAATAAGTTATTAATAAAGAAAGAGAGGACTCCAATCCTCTTTTATCCAACTTGTACAAAAAGACTTGCAACTTCTTCAAGGATCCAACCTTGAATGAGGACTCTAATCCTCAAATATCAATCCAGGCTCTAACATGGCCTCTCACAAGGCTCCAACCTTGTATGAGGACTCCAATCCTCAAATATCAATCCAACCTCCAACCTAATCTCTCACAAGGCTCCAACCCTTTCAAAAACACTTCAAATATAACTTAATTATTTATCAAACAAATAGGTCAAGATACTGCTTCATGATGTCTGCTACAATTTCTTCAATATGTCTCCAATGATTGATCCAAAATCCCTCCAATGACTTCTCCAAATTTTCTTCAATGACTACTCAAAAAATGCTTCAAATGTTTCTCCACAAAGTCTTCAAGATTGTAGGCTTTAACCTTGTACAAAAATTACCTGCAAACGAATTGTTAAAATAGAAGATAAATAATGGAGAGAACATAAAACAAATATACATAGATATTTTCCCTTGGATCCAAAAACCGAGACTGCCTGAATTATTTTTCATTATTTTCCTTTTAATGTTATAATATAGATATATATATATATACCAAAGCATTTGTAAACCCCAATCCATTAACCCTGGATTATAACATAACTTTAGTTCCCTTTACTGGATCTACAAAATACCATGGGCTAAAAATCATCATGCCCAAAGACATGTGCAAAACTCAGGCACAAAACCGTGGGTAGGTTCACCCACCATCTTTGGGTCACCCCCCATCCTTGTGTTTTTCCAACTATTATTGGGTCCAAATAACACATACCACATTCCAAAGAAGGATTTGATAAGTATTCTCTCCATAGTGTTCTCCAAAGTGGTCACAAGTCTATCTAAAAAGTTGCTCCAAAGGTTGCTTCAAAATTCTTTAAGAATTATCAAGAGGGTTGCTCCAAATTCTACTACAAAGATCATAAGGATTACTCCAACAAGATGGTCGAAAGTCTACATCAAGATGTTTCTCCAAGGTTATTCCAAAAGCTACTTAATGGTTTTTTTCAAGACACTCCTCAAAGACTATTTCAATGAGCCCTCAAGTTTGTTCTAGAAAACTCCAAGTTTTCCTCAAAAGTTGCAGCTCCAAGAGTTTCTCCAAGGTTTTCTCAAGATTAATTCAAGAAATTCTCTAGGTTCCTTCAAATAAGATGAGCATCATTCTCTTTTTCAACACCACTAAAAGTAATAAATTTTTCTCAACAATAGTTGTAATATTGTCTATAATCATGGTTATGGATGTGATTAATTCTAAATTTCAAATTAGACCCAAATAGGCTAAATCCTGAGGCACTACAAGTCCAAAATACTTTTGAAACAATAATAGAGGTAAGGCCAAATATTATTCTGAGACAACCCTGAAACAAGGCCAAGATTCCTAAGGATAGGCTGAATTTTCTATGATAAGTACAAATTCATAGATAGGTGAATATAGGGTTAAGGTCTGAGGCTAAACCTGGTTTCTCCACAAGGAAAAATCTGCACTTTCCTTAGGTTGATGTTGCTCTCAAATGAATATCTAAGTTTGTACTAGGAAGATCAAATTCTTGTGCTTCAAGGGAGGTCAAAATTTTCTCCAAGAATAGACAATGTTTTGTTCCAAAGTTTAATCAACGATCCTTCAAAAACCTTATCAAAACCAGAGATAAAGACAAGAGTTTTTTCTTCTTTAAATAGCTTCCAGGTTCATGGGATATGAATTTCTTACTTCCTTCCTTAGGTTTGAGTACTTTCTCTGCTCCTTAACTGAGTTACTCACCACATAACCCACAACTTAGGTGAATTTATATGAGATGGAAAGAGGCCTATTATCTTAGGGCCGACCTGAAACAAAAATATTATTTCTTTCGAAGAACCACGTCAATTTAGGAGTCGATTTCAACATGGAATTTAGGTATATTAAAAATCAATTTTTGTCTCCCATAAAGTATTTGTTCAAGACTGAATTGGGTTCCCATAATTTCACCTTCTTTAAAGGCATTAGTATAATATTAAGATCATGATTTGATATAATGTCACAAATCAATGGTTCTCAGATACTATTTTTCCTTTGCTTTATAGTGATAGTCATACCCAGTTTGTGCCTATAATTTCTCATGGGGCTTCTCACAATCATAAACATCCTACTGCAATGATTCAACATATTACTTCTACACATGATTCAACATATTACTTCTACACATATCTCCTTGTTTTCACAGTTCATGGATTCGATGCTACTTTGGCCTTCCTCGTCTTTGTTCACAACTTTAGCCTTCCATATTTTTATGAATCTCATGAAATCCTCACGCTAGTTATTGTTGTAACAGGATTCAAGAAAATGATTTTGTATATTCCCATGCTTGTACCATATGTTGTAGGATAATAAAAATAGTGGGATTGGTCTTCCCAAAATTTTCACATGCATCATTACACCACTCCCCTTTATTTGAAAGATTATTTTTCTTACTAAATTGCTTGTGATCCTTTTCATAACTTGAGAATGGAATGATTCCATATTAGTATTTTTTCAAGTTCACTTTCTTGAATGATTGGTTTCTATACAAGATGTAGTGATTATTTCTTATTACATATTAACTATATAAATAACATGTGCTCAACTTCTAGAGTGAAAGACGAGGTAACCAACAAATAGTGACTCAACAAACTTGCCTAATAATTTGACATCAATGACAAACATTATCCAACAATCTCCTCCTTCTTCATTGATGGAAGCAACTCTGTCATAACTCCCCATGACTCCCCGCTTCCTCCCTTTATCTCTTCCTTTGACATCAAAGGAAAATGAGGTTTTTCCTTTGTCTATAACTTCTCCATATAACCTGTCAGTTTCTCTGCCATCTTTTCTACCACTAAGGATTTCTCCCCTTGAGCTTATGCTTCCTCTTTTGGAAGCTAGAATAAGTAACATTGTTGTTTGGTACAATTCAATATTCAACACAATCAAATGGACATCTCAACATAGATTATGGTATTTCAAATAGTCCTTTAGGTCAACAAGTGTGACAACTCTATTTATTTGAATAGCTTAACTTAACTACAGCGACAATGTGTCCATGACATCCAAATGAATTGAAAGAGGTGTAATGAACCCTAGATGCAAGTTGAGTATACCTTCTTGGATGCTTTCATATCATTGTTCTTGTGTTCATTCCTTAACTAGTACCTCAATGTTTTAATGATGTTTTCCATATCCTCGACAATATCTAATCAAGCAACATCAAGGGTTGCTTTATGACAACTTAAATGGACTTTAGATGAGTTTCTAATCTGCATGGTATATTTTTTATTTAGTTTCTATTAGATGATCCAAAAATACAATCTTATCATAGGTTATAAAATTATAATAAAATAATTATTAATTTATGATATTAAATTAATAATTATTATTCTAGAATGTTTAATTATTTAGAATTTGTATATTGTTGTAACTAGATATGACTCTCCAAATGTGTCGTATTTTTAGGCTCTATTTTTAGAAGATTTGTTAGCTAGTTGGTTTGAATAGCAATTTATTGTAAATGGACACTTTGTTATTTAATAAGTGATCCATAATTAGAGGTAGTTAGGACATGGAGCTTATAAATAGCTCATTGCAAGAGTGTTTGAATGTTCGGTGTAAACTCTTGCAAAATCAATTATTATTTTTTTTTTTTATTATTAATAAAATTACATGTCTAAGGACACTTCTGCCATTATTGTGGTATCAGAGCTCCAGTAATGTTGCAGTGGATGTGAAGAGGAGATTCCGGCTCTACGGGTTTGTGGAAACTCCATTGAATTGATCAACAAATGATTGGTATGGAATTTGTCCAATTTTTTTCTTTTTTTAAAAGAAAAAGAAATTTTATTGATGATTGAACAGTCCCTTCGGAAGAAATGAAAGTTTTGTACTGCTATTTCTGGCCTGGCGATGGAGGACTTAAAATCTTGCCTGGGTTCTTGGATCTGAAGTTTCAATTTGTTTGAATTATTTCGTGGCATTTATTTATTTAAATAATGAGAAGCAAATAATTTGAATGTTGAATCTATGCTGCCACGACTTCTGAGACATATGAATATAAAATTTGGCAACCGTTTGGCCAAATCTCCATCTTGCAAAAGCGAACATCTGATTGATAATCTTGCAGAAACGAGCATCTAATTGATATGCTAGCTGATGCATGTAATATGCTTGTCATCTTTGTTGGTGCATCCAGATTTGATCTTGCCGAATTCCTTTTTCTGTCAGCCCTCTTGAGATTTCGGTAAATTAATCAGTGTAACAGAACTGGGCACTTTGGTTATTGTTTGCAACAATGTAATACCATTTGCAACGTGTTTATTTTTGTTTTGAGTACATAAGCACTCTGCGTGAAACGTTTGAGGGTAGCCACCAAAAAAAAAAAACCACCTGCACAGCATGGTTTTGCAGTTATGTTTACAAAGAATTATACAACGCTCAACTGGGTTTAATATGGAGGTCTACACTGGTGATGCTGCGTTGGAATCTTGTTGGTAATCACATCCAATGTCAAGGTTATCGATGCATATTGGTACATGCCAAATGAGCTGAGAAACCCACTACAGGAATTTTAGAATGCACATTAAAAGTGAAGAATGGTGATGTGCTTAAATGAATTTGTTTTGATCAATTTTCCTTACCTAGATATCAACTTTGATTTGAGCATAATTTTTTCTAGTGCTGGGTTCTGTGCAAGCTTCTTTAATTTTTTTTCAGTTATATATGATGCATTAAAATGTATTTTTTCTGTGTTGATTCACAGTTATAGTGAGTGTAATCCCTGAAACACTGCGTTAAAATTCCATGCGTAGTCAATTTTTGTGCGTTGGGTTTTGTGTTGTTGGTGGTAAATACAGTGTTGAAGCGGCCTCATCAACAGCTGCTATACTTGCAAATCTAAATAAGCCAGATACCTCTACCCCAAGAAGGGCCAAAGCCTTCAATTACCTGCCATTATTGTTGTTTGGCTTGTAAAGCTATAGGATCCGCAAACTTGTTCAGCTTCAGAATCCGCAGGCTTGTTCAGTGCAACTGCCAAATCTTTGCCAACAGGTGTAATAGAAATGGTCTTGTCATTCACTAGATTTGAATACTTGTATGAGTGCAAGTTGTAAAGACTGTTAGGATCTCTACTAAACTGAACCTAGGTGCTACTATTCGATTTTATAAATTACATTGCGATTGGCTAAAGAAAGAAATAAAAGGGATCACGATGGAACCGGTTGCCAGCATCCCGAAGGGCCTCTTTTGTGGGCGAACAACTGTGGATTTTTCAGTACAGCTACAACGAATTTTTGCTCCAAATGTACATAATTTTATGTAAAGTTTTATTATTGGAGTAATAAGGGTTTTGTAATATTTGTAGAGTAATAAGGTGATTTGTGTTTTTTGGAGCATTCAGGAGTTTTATTTGTATTTTTTATTTGGAGAGATAAGTGTGGCATTGTAACTCAAAGTAATTTTACTTTGGGTGGGGTAACTTTTCTTTTTTTACCAAGTTTTACAAGAGAATCATTGTAAAAGTCAAATTTTGAAAGATATCTTGTAATGTTTTGAGAAATTGACTAGAACCAAGTGCAAAGCTCAATCATTTTTTTCCTGCTTCAACGACTATACGAGGGTCAAGGCAAAGCCCTGATAGATCGTGTTTTTTTGCGTGGTGCGTTGTGTTGCTCATCTTGACATTTTTTGTTCTGATTCTTGGTGCGGATCTTTAACGCTACAATGTCAAACTTGATTAATTTGTTTTCTAATTCCAACAAACTTGAAGGCACAAAATCTTATAAAACATGGCACTGTCTCATCGAAAGCACTCTCATTTACAATGAATTATGGCAAGGTATATGTGATGGAGATATTAAGCCGAATAAACCCACAGATGCAGTTGCACTAGCAAAATGGGAAGTTAAGAATTCCAAAGCCTTAGCTCTTATTAAATCTTCTATCAATGATTAAATGTATGTCCATATAGAAAATGCTACAGATGCATGGTCTGCTTTGAAAATTTTTGAAGACCTATTTGATACTCAGCTTGAATCAAAGAAAGTTGATCTACAATTAAAATTGTTACAACAAAAATTGACTGAAGGAGGTGATGTACTTGAATATATCTCAAGACTTAAGAATATTAGGCAGGAAAACATTAACTCTAGTTTTCCAGCAATTGATGATAGCTTTATGGTCACAATTGTAATTACTAGACTTCCTTCTTCCTACACGCATTTTTTGGAGACTCTACAATTAACTGGGAAATTAGAGAAACTAAAGTTTAATGAGCTCTGTGAAATGTTGACTCAACATGATAAAACCTTTGGGAAGAAGAAGAAAATTGGTGAAGATATTTTTCTCACAAAGGCTAGCACTAGTAAATCACCAGCAGACAGTTCTCGAGGCAGAGGTAGAGGCAATCAGAATCAAGCAGCACAAAGTCGAGGTCAAAGCCAAAGCAAAGGAAACAACTTTAACAGAGGCAACAGTTCAGGAAGGAGTAATTTTCAAGGTAGAGGAAACAACCAAGGAAGAGGAAATTTTGAAGGAAATAATAATAAAGGCAGAGGAAAATCTCAAAATAGAAGTCAAAGTAGAGGCAGAGGACAATCTTCAGGAAGAGAAAGAGACTTAAGTCAAATTGTGTGTCGAAGATGTAACAAAGTTGGCCATTATGCTGAAGATTGTCGAACTTCACTTAATAAAATTCCCAAGTTTTAGTAGCATTTAGTGAAATTTGCAAATGATCAAGATGATGATAACTCAGAATATGTTTTTACTTCCTCACCAATATCACAACTTTCATCCCATCTTAGAAATGATTATGAAGATGCCTGGATCTTGGATTCTGGGGCAACTCAGCACATGACTTATCGACGTTATTTTTTTTGGAATTTTCAAGATTTCCAACTTAATTCCATTTTTCTTGTTGATGATAAAAAACATACTCCTTATGGATAAGGAGTAGTTAAAGTTTTTCTCCCTGGCATTGGAGAAAAAATGATTTCCAATGTATGGTATGTACCAACTTTTAAGAAAACATTGCTCTCTTTAGTCACGATTTGACAAGCAGGACATCAGGTGATTATGGAAGATGGTTTAGTCAAGATTAATTCAGTCAAAAAAAACTTGCAAACGGTCATGATAGGTTATGAAGATGGAAAACTATTACAGATGAAAGGGGTAGTTATCCCAAGGCATTCTGATTTTGCACGAGCAGTGACTACAAGTATTTCACCTATCAGACTATGGCATGTAAGATATGGACATTTAAATTTTGAAAGTCTTTCTCAACTGCAGAAACAAGGAATGGTTAAAGGATATCCCATTTTCAAAAGGGAAAATGCAAAATGTGAAGCTTGCATTTATGGCAACAAAGTCACGAAAGTTTTCCAACAAGTTCATGGCGTGCAAACAGGCAGCTACAACTAGTCCACAGTGATGTTTGTGGACCACTACAAACTTCCTTTGGTGGTTGCAAATATTTCTTACTATTCATTGATGATTTCAGTAGAATTACTTGGGTTTACTTCTTGAAGAACAAGTCAGAAGAATTTGAAAACCTTAAAATTTTTCACCAACTTGTTGAAAATGAAGTCAAAGAAAAGATAGGTACTCTCAGGACAGATAATGGGGGAGAATTCACTTCAAATGAATTCAAAACTTATTGCAATGAAAATGGCATAAGACGACATCTTACTAATGTTTACACTCCACAACAAAATGGAGTAGTTGAAAGAATGAATCGCAACTTGTTAGGAATGGCGAGATCCATGTTAACTTTCAAGAGGTTAAGTCCAACATATTGGGCAGAAGCAATACATACAGTTGTCTACTTAAGAAACAGATCTCCAACTGCTTCTTTAGATAGAATCACACCTTATGAAGCTTGGTTTGGTTTCAAACCTCGAGTTAAACATCTTAGAGTTTTTGGATCAGTATGTTATGCCTTAGTTCCGAAATAAAAATGAACTAATCTTGACTCAAGAAGTTTAAAATGCACAATGATTGGCTATTCTGATGAGAAGAAAGGGTATCGTCTTTTGACCAATGGAAAATTCATTGTGAGCAGGGATGTCATTTCTTATGAAACTGAAAGTAATAGTGCTGAAGAAATTGAAAATATTCTTCACAAGTTAGAAATTAAGTGAAGTAAAAGAAATGGAAAAATGCAAATTCAACCAACTTCACCAAATTGGTATGAACTTGATTTTCCTTCCTCTGAAGATGAGTCATCCAGTCCATCTACATCAACAACTTCATCTGGGTCTTCTAGCAGTTCATCTGCATCTCCAAGCAGTAGTAGTTCTTCTAACAGTGGTTCTCCAGACTCTTCACCTGAACGAAGAACATCAGTTTATATTAATCCTCTTTACAATGATGGAGACTTTACAGAAGCACAAACAAGTGAGCACCAACTACCGAAATGGGAAATTCAACTTTTGAAAGGTGTAAAGCCTAATGAGCAAAATAAAATAGGCACCAGAAGGGCACATAGAAGTGAAAGCAATTTTTCCTTGATAGCACATGATTTTATTGAACCTTCCACATACAAAGAAGCAGTAAAACATAAAGAATGGCAACAGGCTATGGTTGAAGAATATCAAGCAGTAATTGATAACAACACTTGGAAACTTGTTGATTGTCCATCAAATATTAAACCCATAGGATGCAAATGGGTTTACAGAATTAAGTATAATCAGAAGGGAGAACTTGAAAAGTATAAAGCACGACTTGTCGCAAAAGGTTTTGTGCAACAGGAAGGCATTGATTATGAGGAAACTTTTGCTCCTACAACTAAATGGAACACCATCCGATCAACACTTGTATTGGCCGCTCAGAAAGCATGGAGAGTTCATCAAATGGATGTGAAAAGTGCTTTTCTCAATGGGGATTTACAGGAGGAAGTGTATATGACCCAACCGTCAAGTTTTGAAATTGAAGGACAAGAACATAAAGTCTGCAAATTGATCAAGGCTTTATATGGATTAAAACAAGCTCCCCGAGCTTGGTATGCAAATATGGATGACTACCTTAAGAAAGTTGGTTTTCAACGAAGTGAATATGATGATACTTTGCATGTGTGACAATAGGGAAAATATATGGTAATTATTGTTATGTATGTAGATGATTTGATCATTACTGACAACCATGATGATCATATTGCACAGGTGAAAAGGAGTTACATGCAGGTTTTAAGATGATAGATTTGGGATTACTTCACTACTATCTTGGAGTTGAAGTCTTCCAACGTCCACATCATATTTTCATTTCTCAGAGTAAGTATGCAGCAAAGGTTCTTCAGTGATTTGGCATGTAGGATTGCAAGCCTGTTCTTACCCCCATGGAGCAAAACTTGAAACTTTCAAAATTTGAAGTGGGGGAAAGGTGGACAGTACAACATACAAACAGTTGATTGGCAGCTTGATTTATTTGACAAATACTCGTCCTGATCTATCTTATGTAGTCAGTATTCTTTCACGTTTTATGCAGGAACCAGGAGACAACCACTAGAATGCAGCCAAAAGATTTCTTCACTATATCCAAGGAACAAAAGATTTTGGTCTTCTTTACACAAAGACTAAAATTTTTGTACTTGGTGGATATTCCGATGCCGACTTTGCAGGGAGTATTGATGATTGAGCATCAACATCAGGTTATTTAATGAACATGGGGTCAATAGCAGGATCTTGGAGTTGTAAGAAACAAGCTACAATGGCCACTTCTTCCGTAGAAGTAGAGTACATTTCAACATGGGAAGAAGCATTTGAAATTGTTTGGTTGCGCCGAATTTTGCAGGACTTGGGCATTTCTTAGGCAGAAGCTACATCATTATTCATTGACAGCCAGTCAACCATCAAACTTGCCAAGAACCCAGTTTTTCATACAAAGACAAAGAATGTGGACAACAAGTATCATCATATCAGATCTCTTATTGCCAAAGATGTCCTCAAGCCAGTTTATTGTCCTTCCAAAGAGTAGATCTTCGACATTTTCATAAAACCACTTGGAAGAATAAAATTTAATAAGTTCAGGGATGAACTTGGTATTTGTTGTAATGTATCTTTGGATCATAGGGGGGAATGTTAGATGATCCAAAAATACAATCTTATCATAGGTTATA
>APFE030803316.1:63667-93235 GCA_000404065.3 Pinus taeda
CTGTTGCTTTTGATTTTGAGGTAGAACAGATGGATGTGAAGACAACATTTCTTCACGGGGATTTGGAAGAGGAAATCTACATGAAGGAACCTGAAGGCTTTGCGGTGAAGGGTAAGAAAGAACTAGTATGCAAGTTAAAGAAGTCTCTGTATGGGTTAAAACAGTCACCAAGGATGTGGTATCAGAAATTTGATACATTTATACGGGGACTTGGCTTCACCAGAAGCAAAGCAGATCATTGTGTGTATTTTAAATTAATTGGTGACCGTGTTATTTATCTGGTCTTGTATGTGGATGATATGTTGTTGGTTGGAAATGACAAAGAAATTATCTAGGATTTGAAGACCCAATTGTCCTCCAAATTCGACATGAAAGATCTTGGTGCTGCAAACTATATTTTGGGCATGAAATTAAAAGAGATCGGGCAAAGAGGAAGCTCTGGTTAAACCAGAGGAAGTATGTTGAGACAATATTGCAGAGGTTTAATATGCAGGATAGTAAACCGGTGAAAAGTTCCTATTTCCTGTAGGTGTGATTATCTGCTGAACAGTGTTCCCAAGGGACACAAGAAGAGAAGAGGACATTGTCCCGTTCCATATGCAAGTGCAGTCGTAGCTTGATGTACGCCATGGTCTTGTACTAACTAGACATTTCACATGGCCAGTGGGAGTATTGAGCAGGTTTATGTCAAAACTAGGGAAGGAGCACTGGACAATAGTGAAGCGGGTTTTCAGGTATTTGCGTGGCACTAGTGATTATGGTTTGTGCTACCAAGAAGACCAGGATTGGACAGAGTGTTGGATATCCGTGGCTTTGTTGATGCAGATTGGGCTGGAGATCTGGATCAGAGAAGATCTACAAGTGGGTATGTGTTTAACCTATTTGGAGGTGCAGTCAGTTGGATGAGTAAGAAACAATCTGTAGTGGCACTATCAACTACAGAGGCAGAATACATGGCAGCCACTCATGCAAGCAAGGAAGCAGTTTGGTTGCAGAGATTGTGTTCAAGTATGGGGTTAGTACAGGGAGCTATAAGGATAGACTGTGACAGCCAAAGTGCAATCTCTTGGCAAAGAACCCTGCATATAAATTAAAGACAAATCACATTGATGTTCAGTATCACTTTGTAAGGGATATGATAGAAGACAAAAAGGTGTTGCTAGTAAAGGTGGACACTTTGAATAATATTGTAGATGCATTGACAAAATCTGCGAGCTCTGAGAATTTCCCTTGGTGTAGAGAAACAGTGGGCATTGCAAGGCTGGATAAATGACTAAGCTCTCTTGTGGCCCCCTATGGAAAGAAAACAACAAGTGGGAGAATGATGGGTTGTGTTATATTCTTTCCACGACTAAACCCTGTAGTTAACCGGGGGGTTAGAAGGGGGGTGGATCCCCCCCTTCGTTGCGCCGATTGTGTAGCAGGGGGGGTCACAGGGGGTTTAAGGGATGCAGGTAACCCCACTCTATGGGGTCCGGGGCAGTGCCCCAGAAAATTTTGTTTTTGGACCCTATATTAGGTTGGGCGAATCTACCTATGGTTTTGTGCATGATTTTAGCACATGGTTTTGGACGCGATGGTTTTTGGTCCATGGTTTTGGACGTGATGGTTTTTGGTCCATGGTATTGGATTCTTCGGCATGTATAAATATTTATTGTAACATTGAAAGGAACATAATGACAAATCAAGTTGGTAGTCCCAGTTTTGGGATCCAAGGGAAAATCTATGTGTATATGTGTTTTATGTGTTATGCTCTTGCATTGTTTATTTTCTGTGTTTTAGAATTCGTATGCAAGCAATTTATGTACGGGGTTAAAACCTCATGCGAACATGCAGATTGTGGAAATTTTCTTTGAAATCATCTATTAGCTCACACTAGGCATACAATGTGGGTAACAGCCTTGGCCTCTAGCTAATCATCATCCTCATATCCACCTCGAAGAAGACCTAGAATATCTTTGCTTCAATGACGCATGTGGGGTCCTTTGTAGCCTAGAGCAAAGTGAAATTCGCTGCCTCTGGAAGGCCTGACTCATGGGGAGGAAATTGACTGTCTTTCGGAGTCCTCCATGCTAGCAATGCTATCATCAACAGCAACCAGGCGTAATGGAATGCCTTGCCCTCATCCTGGGCCTCCCTGCAGTTCTCTAGAAATTATTTGCATAAGTATTGGGCCCAGTTATACTGGACCCTTTTGGTGCACTATGCAGCCAAAGAAATTACTAGTGCCAAAACTTCATCTGTGTGGAACTTACGCATTATCTTCCCTACCAATATCTATGCAGCAAACTGCACCATGGGATTTGAAATAGAGTAGATAGAATATCTATGCAACTTCTTTATTAGGCCAAACTCGCTCTTCATCTAGACTGTGAGTTTATTCTCTTGTGTTTTTCCCCAAAACACCTCTTCTATATCCACTCCTTGATATGGACGTAAGGTGATTCGGTGGACTAGCATACCTGTGATCGGGATGGGATCTCCCATCCAGAGGCACCCATTGTGCACTAATGTGAGCAATTGGCGCACAAAAATGGTGTTTATGTTGGTGCGACTAAAATACGGCACCCAGAGCATGTTTAAGAGCCCTGTTGCCCCAACACCAACTAGCCACTTCATTGGCTCCAACCGTGTAACCTATGATTTTTCATAGTATGCCTTGGATAGGTAGTTGGTTGGCGCCAACTGAGGGAAATTTTCATGATCCCCTAAATCACAATCCTCCATTTGTAGGGTCAAAATGTGGGCCAACAACGTGCCCTCAAACACCACCTTCTCTAGCAGGAGCGGTGTAGACACCATGAATTTCGCATTGTCTGGATCTTTAGGCACCTTAGTTTTGGCCTTCCATGGTGGGATATACTTTGGCAGTCAGGTCATCGACTCACCCTCCTCATAATCAATCTCCTGTATATCCTCACATAGTTCTTCTTCCTCCAAATCCATTGGCTCAGTCAACTACTAAGATCGATCCATCTTCCCCTTCTGGCGGATTTCCGTGGGATTTTTCTAGGGTGACTACCTCAACAGGACCTCCTGTGGTTTCTTCTACTTCTTATATGTCGCCTTGGAATCATAAGGATTAGGAATATAATGCTTAGACTTGGGAGACCTAAGCGTCGTAGTCATAAATCCTGAAGGGATAGATAGCTTTGTTTTCATCTCAGGGGGAGTTGCAGTCATCCCTTCTAGAAATTTCTTACAGAAAATCTTAGGCACATCAGCCAGCCCTGGTCGTGTGAAGAGCTCCTCCCAATCTAGGCCAGACATACAGTTCAGCACTTAGCACAAAGCAAGGTGAAAAATATTGATACAAACTCTTACGAAGCAAAGTGTTCGAATGAGGGGAGGCATGTTGTATTTATAGATGAATTTGAATTCGAATCTAACTATTCCCTCCAATCTCCTATCATTAATGCATCTTTTATGGAAAATTTCCAAATATATACTCCATAAATGCGTCTTCCCCACTCCCTCCAACAAAAATTTCACCATCCAATCATCTACAATGCTTCCAATGGTCAATTTTTAACCAGGCCACATGGCACTAGGCATTGTGGCGCAGCTCCCCTCTGTGCCTTACTTCCATCCATCACGTAGTCCCCTTACTTCGACCTTCCCACTTTTGGGCAATGTAGTTTAAAGTCTCGTACTTCCTTGTAGTTTCCTGGAGTACTAAGACTATCCTACCATCATATAATCATTATGCAGTGGTGGAATCACCTATGTACAACTTCAATCAGCTGCCATTGACTTTGCCGAGAAATAATTCCCCATTCAGCTTCGTAAGATGTACTACGCCACCATTAGTAATTTCCTTAATGACATAGGGTCCTAGCCAATGCATTTGAAACTTTCCAGGGAATTTTGTAAATTTACAGTCATATAACAATACCAGATCATTAATTTGGAAGGTTCGTTGTTTTATATGGCGATCATGCAATGCCTTTTCATGATCCTTTTGCACCTGTTAACGAAACCCAGCTAGGAAACGATCTTCTTCCAGTTCTACCAGTTGTGCGAGACGCTCCTCCATAGTATCACGATTAGTCATATATGTCACTGCTACAATTCGCAAGCTTGGCACAATGTATTCCATGGGCATTACAACATCCTTCCCATATACTAATGGGAAATGGGTTTGGCTTGTTAACTGTTTACAAGTGGTCCTGTACACCCAAAGGACCGTTGGTATGCGCACATCCAAGTCATTATGCTTCGCATTGCAAAAAATTGTCAAGGCACTCTCCAATACTGTGTTGAAGGCTTCTACCATACCATTAGCTTGAGGGTGATATGGCGTACTATTCTGATGATACACTTGGAATTCCTCAAGCATTGCAACAATTGTTTCATTTAAGAAGTGTGTTCCCCTTTCACTCGTTAAAATATTAGGGCAGCCAAACTGGGACAAAATAAACTCAAAAATGAACTTCGCAGTGGTAGTTTTGCTACATTCTTTTACCGTTTGTGCCTCCACCCACTGCATCAAGTATTCAACTGCTGTAATAATGTAACATGCTCTGGTCTTTTTCACTGGTGGCTGAATTGGACCCACAAAGTTTTTCGCCCATTTATCAAACACGTGCAAGGTTATTTGTGGAGTTAATGGAAACTTATCCCTTCACGATGGTCTTCCCATCCTCTGAAAAGCATCACATTCCCTACAATACGTCTTCAAGTCCTTATGCATTGTACGCCACCAAAGCCCTGCACACAGGATCATTTGTGCAGTTGCTCTGCCTGCATAATTTCCTCCCGCTACTCCTCTATGTGCTTCTAAAAGAATTCTTGGTCGTTCATACTCCGGGACATATCTGCGCAGTATCTCATCAGAGCCCATTTTGTACAAGTGTCCAGCAATCATAGAGAATTCATCCACTCAGGCCACCAATTCTTTTTTATGTTGCGTCGAATATCCTTTTGGGGTTGTTTTGGTAGACAAAATTTGAATTATATCTACAAAGTGATTTTCTGTGACACGAATAGAAACTATTTGTGCATCAGGAAACCCTTCTTCCAAATTTATAGGCTCATCACCAGTCTCAATCCTAGATAGGTGATTAGCACCAGCATTTAGGCATCCAGGCTTCATAATCACCTCAAAATCATGTTCCTGGAATAACAACAACCACCTGCAAATCCCTCCCCCCCCACAACATAGGCTTGTTGACTAGGTATTTTAGAGCATAATGGTCTATATAAATTTTGAAATGCGCACCCAATAGATAGTGCCATAATTTTTGTAGCGCGTACACCATCGCTAGTCCTTCGCGCTCTATAGTTGAGTATTTCTTCTCTACCTTTGACAATTTCCTACTTGCAAATTCTATAGGATGATCAATGTCTCCTTCACTTGGTTGGGTCAGCACCACACCTAGTGCAATACATGATGCATCCACATGAACATGAAACTCCTTTTTCCAATTTGGGAACACTAGAATGGGTGCGGTGATCATTTTCTCCTTCAAGATGTCTAAACTTCTCTTGCATTGGCGTAGTTATCTACGCATATGCCTTGATAAACTTTCTATAATATCCAGTATGGCCCAACATTCGACGCAACCGTTTTACATTCTTCGGGGCCTCCAAATTAACAATGAGGGCTATCTTGGTAGGTTCTACCATCAATCCCACTTGCAAACTACATGAACCAAAAATATTCCATATAGTACGTAGAAGATGCAGTTTTTTAGGTTAAGGGTGATCTGATGTATTCAACAAGTATCTAGCTTGAGGCATAGACTAGCAACATGGGGCTTTACCAACCCAACACTGTCTAATTATCAAAGTAGACCTCTAAATGTTTGTGGATAAATTCCTTAAAAGCTGCAATTACCACTCGAAATGATTGCAAGTGCATTCTTTAGCCTGAAAGGCATTACCGTATATTGAAAACAAATCCATTCTATTGCGAAGGTGGTCTTACTTCGATCCTCTAACGCGATCTTGATCTGATGGTACCCCGAGAACCCATCAGTGAACGAGTAGGCTTCCTGCCCTCCAACATTCTACAACACATCATCTGTAAATGGCATAGGGAATGGGTCACGGATGCACACATCAATCAACTTGCTCAGGTCTATGTATATCTAAATTTCATCCTGCTGCTTATTTTCTTGGACGACCATGGGACTCACCCAGTCTAATTCCTCCACATGCTCAATGATCCTAGCCTCCAGAATTTTATCCAACTCCTTGTGCATATTTTCCTTATATTTGGGATTTTATCAAGAGGGGCTCTACTTTACAAGCTTCTCGTTTGGCTTCAAAGTAATCTTCATGATGCGCAAATCCCCTACTATCCCCTTTAGATCATAGAACTTTGTGGGAAACAAGTCATGATACTTGCGCAATAGCTTCACAGCCTTATCAACTGTATCTTCCTACCAATAGTCGCATATCTTAGCAAACATTGGTTACGCATCCAATCGAATATTTACCTTCTTAGCCTTTAAAGGGTCCGATATGTTGGGGATTGCTGCCTTAGGTCCCTCAACCTCATGATGTCCTTCAGACTCAGGAATATTAATGTTTTTGGGATCATCTTCTCCTTCTTTTGTAGTCGCATTATAACATTCCAGCACATGGTGCAGCTATGTATTCCAATCTGGTTGAACCCATTCTACCAGTTTCTCAGGTATTTTGAATATTGCAACTTTGATTTCTAGTAGTGCCTCATTGATATAGTCAAAACCATCTTCAAAATTAAAAGTTAAGAGAAAACTTTCCTTCAGGATATCCCATTTAGTTGTCCCATGTCGAAGCTCAATTTCCAGGTACTAGTTCATTGGGATGGTATCCAAAGTGTGACAAAAGATATGAACCCATTCTGGTTGCAGTTCCTCTCCCCATGCTTTAGCCCATTGCACCAAATGTTCACACAGATCATCATTCCCTATGTATTTCTCTTTCATATGGGTGTTGGCATACCCAAACCTTAGCTTCATCATTCTCATGTATTATTTCCAATCGGAGAAGTAGTCCTTATGTGTACCCCACGAATGGGCAGGTGTAGCTCGTAGTGCCAGATCTAATGCTTCGAACCAATGCTCTTCTAGCAGATCCCTTTCAAACTATTTCAAAAACAAATTAACATCTTCTAAACCATCATAATAAGGAAAATTGTGTACCTAAGTGGATATGCATCAAAGTGATTTCATTAACATATTACAATGTAGCGAGGAGACTTCATGTAATCAGTTCTACCAATGCTCAAGATCCTCATCAAAATCTGAAGTGCAGAAACTATCCCTATCCCATGCGATCCGTCCATCCCCTGTAGGTTTGATCCATTCCTCATCGCACACAGTGATTTTATAGATCTGATCAAGGTCCTCCTCCTCCTCATAATCATGACTAGTTTAGTATATCGCGCACCTTCAGTTGGATCCAATGGAAAAATAACCCGAAGCTCCTTTCTTTCAAACATCATTCTGCACTTTTTGAGATTAATAATTGCATCCATATCAAAGGCCCAATGAATGCCTAGTAGTGTAAGGTAAGGGTTATTATCATCAACTATCTTGATCGCTTCAAAGTTAGCTAGAATACTCACTCCTTCAATATCTATCATTACCCCATATAGGCACCCCATAGGAATGATCTTTTACTGGTCTCCCCATTCTTTCCCAAGTTTTCTTGGGTAGAACATTTGCATCAAATCCCATATCAAGAATTACATGATCCATTTCATACTCTCCAATTTGTTTAGTTATTCTCATCTCGCGACCTGTTCGCTTCTTGCTTTTTCCCACTTTGTGTACTACGCATTGTTCCAAAGGAGGTTTAATCTTACCAGTACAATTATCAATCAACTCTGGTAGGCCTTCTACTACCTTTCTATCTCGTAGAAGCTTCATAAGTCTTAAAAAATGTTGCTAGCAATGAAGGGTCTATGTCCTGTGTACTATTGTTTCCTCATGACTTCCTGATGTAGAAGCTTCTGCGAACCTCTTTTTAGATGCCATAAAGATTTCCTTTACGCAACTTAGATCAAACCCCACTTCCTTCCCAGCAGCCTTGCGTACCCATCCTTTAGCTTCTAGCTACTTCCCCTTATCTTTCCCAGTGGCTATACCGCTTCGTGTCACGATATTGATGCTAGGCTCCTCTTTGTGAGGCTCCGCTCTCATCATCTGGATATTTTGTGTAGGTTTTTTATCTTTCTTTTCCTGAATCGTTGATATAAGTACCAATCAATCTTCTATAGCATGGTCAAACTGCGAGCAATACTAACAGGATGGGTGCATCTAATTCTGACAGTTGTGTGCAAAATGGCCTACCTCTCCACAATTATAACAAATAAGTTCGCGACCCCTTTCAGCTCCTCCTCCTTGTCCTCTTCCTCAGCCTTGGAATCCTCCGAGCGCTTCACCCACACTCTAATTTGAGGCCAATTTTCTACCTACATTCTATATGTAGGCTTCCTCTCCATAATTAGCTCATAGCTTCAGTACTTGCGCTCATCATGCCTGACCGATTTGCAGAACGTGCAAAATAACTATTACGGGGTTTGCACAAATTTTTTTAGGAGATTACAGTTATCTGTTATGGGCTTCCCAGAGATTTGACAGATAGCGCACCATAAGGCTACTCCTGTGCTCATCCCAGCGGTATTTTCTAGCTTCAAGGGGACATGACCTCCCCCAATAAGATAATTTGGATAGACTAGCCAATGGTCCTTATCATGGCCATGGCCCTTACACTTCAGGCACCAAACTTCCTCGCGCACCTTGGACTGGACTTCTTTTCCCTTCTTAAGGCTTTGTAACTCCATATGTAGGTTGGCTAGTTGTGACTGAATCTGTTGTACCCCCCATATTAGTATCCTACACATGTGAAGCCTCCAATCTCATGGCAATATCCTAGGCTTCATCTTGCGTTCCTATTTTTTGTTGCGACAGTGGCAATCTCAAATGAGGTAGGAGTGAAGTAATGTACTAGTCTCTATGTTGATCATCTGTGATTCTCATATTAGCCTCCTGAATCAAACACTTCATTCTTTGACTAAATCCCATCCAAATTCATTTACCCTCTACTGGATCTCTTTGAACTCCATCATCGGCTGGGCTTGTGAGTTGGGTTACTTAAATTCATTGTTTAGTGCTTGTTTTGTTTCTAACATAGTCGCGTTCGATTTACCTGAGAAAAACTTGATATACCAACTTAGCACCCTGTCTTGTAGCGTTATGACCAACTACACTTTCTTCATGATGTCATCAATAATTTGTTGTGCCTTACATATAGAAACTGGGACACACCAAAATTGCTCAGGGTCTTCAGTCCCTAGATCCTTAAATATAGCCATCTTCATCATGTTCGCCATGTTTAATAATGGAGGTGGAGGTGGAGGAAAAGGTGTAAGTGTGTGGGGTGAAGGTAGAGGTGGAGGTGGGGTGGATGGATGAGGTATCCCTATGATACCCTACCTTATGATCTACATCGTTGTTGGCTTTGGGGGTCCTGACCCAGGTTCAGAGTTAGTTGCGCCAACCAACAAAACCCTACACTACTGGCCCTTTCTGCAACAACTCACGTAGCGCAAGCTTCAGTCTCACCCGAAGCAGTATGTGGAGATGTTGGAACCAAGTTTCTGAATCCATAGATCAGTATGATGTCTTTTAGCTCCCTAGATCTACCTTTGTGTAGATCGATAAGCCCTTAGGGCTCGGTACTGCAACTTTGTTAAAAATGCCTTCATACCTTCGCAAAGGTCTACAATTAGCCTTTGTGGACCCTTAAGAGTTGATTTATCCACTTACACGCATCAGAAAACAACCCTATATTAATGTTCACCCATATCTACTTAAGTTATTATTAAACACAATAGAATTTATCCAAGTCTTCGAGAAGGTACTTAACATGCTTTGCATACATTTATTAAGACTTATTAGAGAGAATTGTGCATCATTAGATCAATATTCCATAAACACATTATTCATCATAGCATATATCATAAGCAAGAGTAAAGAGCAATATGCAATATTTCTTCAGAAACAACTCTTTATTGATTTCTAGTTCAAAATACGGACTCAAAACTTCCCTACGCAATCAACTGCAAGGGCCCACACACTCAGCTGCAGACTCTACCTAGGCCTTTGCGCAATTAACTGCAAATCCTTTCTCTCCTATCTAGCCCACTTCTTTGATATCACTTCTCTTCTATTGACCCATTACATCCCTCTTCTCTATCTTCCTTAGACTCTCTAAGACACACCTATTTATACCTTTTTTCATACAATCCCATGGTCCACGGACCATGGGTAGATCTCAAAACCGACTCAATCTTTACATAAATAAGGGGCTAAAACCCCTTTGACTCCTACTCATCTATGTGCTCTGCATCCATAAATCATGGAGACTTTACATTATTTATACAAAAATGAGAAAAACTTGGGTTATCTTAACCCCAAAACTTACCCAGGGGACCCCATCCCAATAGGCCCCCAACATAAGGATCATGACTCACCCTCGAGTCACTCTGCTGCCACTGTGATCTTGCTGCGAAGACCCCCCAGCTCCACCTGAATCATTGTGACCTCGGAAGCGCTATACGTTGCTACCTTCTTGACTTCCTCCACTAATTTTTCTGTGGTTGGTCCTTCCGTGGCCAGCCTCATCATCTGTTGTGTCTGTTGCAATCCTTTAAGCTTATCCTAAATGGTAGTCATGACTTGATAAGCTTCTTTCAACCACGACTACAACCTGGCCTTTAGCAAGGCCTCCTTCTTCTGTGCTTTTTCTACCCGTGTTAGGATCTTCTTCCCTTCCTAGAATTTGGCAAGGCATTGTGCTAGTGCTATGGAGCATGCGGTTTCCCTGACTTCATCGTATTGTTGTTGCATCTCCCATCTTTTTGTTCATTATATGCAGGTTTGGATCCTCCTGCAGATTGGTCACTATCTCCATGGCTTGATCAAACATAATCACATAGTCAGTGACTGTGGCATCCAATGTGGCCATTCCCTCCTTAATTGCATCTCCATGTTGCTCCCTGACCTCAAGCGGAGTCGTAGGATGAAACTTTAATTATAGCTCTGTGATCTTCATGTTTAGCTCAAACTGAACTCGACCAACCTCTGCTTTAGCTTCGTGCACACCAGTAGCTAATTTTTTGATCTTTTCTTCTGGTTGTTCATCCTTCGAGATATGAAGCTCAGGCACTGTCCTGCATGTCTCTGTGATTGTTGATTCTAGTCGTAAACTCTACGCCTACAACGTCTCCTTTTCCTTTAGAATGTTCATATTTTCAATGAACAGTTGTTGATTATTGACTTTGATTTCACTAATAGCACTGAGTGCTCATTGTTCCCTGATGTGAAGCTCTTCCACGACTCCCTGTAGTAATGCATGTAGCGACTCAAGTGATATCGTAGCAAGGTTCAAGCCCATTTTTGTGACCTTGTCAAGGAAGGCATGATGTTCCTTAGTTTTGGCACAAACTGAACCTTCAGGGAAGGGGAAGACTTGCACATCCTGTGAACACAGAACCATTTCCGTGATTTTACTTTTACCCCACGCCAAACTACCTTGTGCATCGCTCACCTTCCCAACATCTTCTTGGATCTCGGTTGCTTGGAGCTACAACTCTCGAAGATCATTTTGAACTCCTCCCAATGTCTACATGTACTTTTTTTCAAACTACTACAATACTTCTATTGGGGTGTCCCTTACTTTATCACCGATCTCATCAAGATTGTTTTCTGTAAGCACCATGGGATCAACCTATGTTTTCTAGGCTTTCTACTTTTTCTGCATTCCACCTTGTTACTCCAGTTCACACCTTTTCAAATTGAAGGGGGTGTGCTGCCCTTCCTTGCCTTCGTCGCCTTGTCCTATAAGATCTTTTGTTTCTATTTCCAGTGTAGGTGACTTGTCACCTTTCTAGGACTCGTGCTACTCCTATTATGCATGCTCCTTAGCAGTGCATTCCTTCTCAGCACAAGCCTTCTCTGAGGCATACTTCTTTTTTTGTGCAGCTAGGTTCTGTATAGCCTGCTTACCTGCTTCCTTCCTTTTCTTTGTAGAAGAACTCTCTGCACCCATGCTTGGTCCAGTAGCTAGATCTGAAGGGGCGCGCCACTCTACAGGCCATCTCACTATCACCTCCTATACATCTGTTTCTAGTACCAATTATGGAAAGTCATGCCACGTCCACATTGGATCCTTCCGCACCTGAATATACACCCTATGGAAGTCAACCTTGAATGTTACGTAGGCTTACAGTTGTGTGTACAAGGTTGGGGACAACCTCAGACACTCGTTAATGGCCATGTGGAGAATCGCTTCCATAACGACCCAAAATATTTTTGTCTCTATAATCTGCACAGGGTCCTTTGTAGCCCATAAGGAAGCAAATTGCATTGCCTCCAACAATCCTTCCTCAAGAAAAGGAAAATTGTTGTCCTCTAGCAACTCCCACATGACAAGTACAATGAACTGTAAAAACCAAGCGTAATGAAATGGGTTGGTTTCATCCTGGGCCTCTCGGCAATTCACAAGGAACTCTTGACAAAGGTATCTGGACCAATTGAACAACACACCCTTCACTCGTTGTGTAGCTAGGGACACAACTGGCGCTGGAACTTCATCCACGTGGCACTTCCTCATCACCTTCCCTACCATGATCTGGGTGGCTAACTGTATTGTTGGGTCTGTGATAGACAAAATGGAATACCCTCGCGGCTTCTTCACAAGGCTGTAATCCCTCTTCATTCTCTCTGCTATGTCTTTCTCCCCAGTCTTCCCTCCAAACTCCTTGGTTGGGTTCAATCCTTCATATCGCAAGTGCGTGATTCTATGAATTAGCATGTCTGTAATGGGTACAGGCCCTCCTAGCCACAAACAGTCGTCGTATACCAGTGTGAGAAGTTGGCACACACAGATTATGTTAATGGGGGTGTGGTGGTGATGTGTCACCCATCTCAAGTTGAGCAACCCTAATTGCTCGACACTGCGGACCCATTCCTCTATTTACAACGCTGTAACATATGTATCTTCAAAATAAACTCTCTTCATGTATCTTTTTGTCACCAAGTGTGGGAACGTAGCATGATCCACAAGGTTCTAATCCTCCATTTTCAATAGTGGGATCTAGGTGAGCCAAGGGCCTTCAAACAGAACCTACTCTGGTAGTAGAGGCGTGGAAATGGTAAACTTCTATGAATTTGGGTCCTTTCTTATCTTTTCCTTTCCCTTCCACGGAGGGATATAGTTGGCTAGCTTCGTGATGGGCTCCACTCCTTCAGCATCTATGCCTTATGTTGCTTGGCCTTCTTCTGCATCCAGGTCCACTACCTTTTGCTTATCTGTTGTAGGCTTCTTATCTTTCTTCTGTGTTTTTGTTGTGGTATGCTTTCTTGGGGAAGCGCATACCTGCCCCAGATTTTTCTTCTTTTCCTTTTCTGCAGGTTTCTTCTCTTTCATGGCAAGTTATTTTTCTTTCTCCATGGTTTGTTTCGGCCTTGGTGACCTTGATGCGATGGGCACTACAGCCATAACTTCTACACTGGATACTTCTGGTCCTGAAGCATCGGATATAGCTACCTCCTAACTCAGGGCTTCGGCAGGGTTGGTGGCAGCCATCCTTTCCATAAATAACTCACGGGCTTCAAGAGAAATGTTTGTGTGTGCCAAGAATTCCTCCCAAAATGCACAGCTCATAGACAACAGATAGAAAATTTCAAAAACAACTCTAAGAGCGCAAAGTGTTCTCTGTTGGACTGGTACGCGTAATTTATAGGAGGTTTTGAATTCAAATCAGACTGTTCCCCCCAAATATTGACAATAAATTTTGTTTTGGCGGCAGATATTCAAATATTTTCTCCTTAAATGTCATCAACTTGTTCCCCTTAACCGTCTTCTAGCGGTTAAGTCATGAACAGTGACTCCAACGTTCACTTTTCTACTATGTTGTGCGGTAATTCCCTCCATGGCGTAGCTTCTTACACGTAGCTTCATAGGTTGCAACTTCGTCACTTTCAGCGCAACCTACTCATTGTGTTATCCTCTGAACTCAGAAATGTAGTTTATAGTCCCGCGCTCCCTTGCAACTGCCTGGAGTACTAAGACTATCCTACCACCATATAGTCATTGCGTAGTATCCCCTGTATACAATTTTAATCTGCTCGCATTCACTCTTCCCGGAAAGGGTTCTCCATTCAGCTTTACGAGATGAACTGCGCCTCCATTTGTAATTTCTTTGACAATATATGGCCCTAGCCAATGCATCTGGAATTTTCTTGGAAATTTAGTGAATTTAATATCATATAGCAGGACAAGATCATTTACCTTGAACGTGTGAAGCTTGATGTGGTGATCGTGCCATGCCTTCTCACGTTCCTTCTATACTTGTTGATGAAATCTTGCCAAAAATTGATCCTCTTCGAGCTCCATCAGCTGCGTGAACTGCTTTTCTAGGGCCTCGCAATCCACCATACCTATGAGGGCTTCTATGCACAAACTAGGCACAATATACTCGATCAACATTACAGCTTTGACACCATATACCAATCTGAATGGAATTTGTCTTGTCAACATCTTACAAGTAGTCCTATAAATCCATAGTTCTGCAGGTATGCACACATCCCAGCCATTTCATTGTGCATTGCAGATATCCGTTAGCACGTTCTCCAAAATATTGTTGAAGGCTTCAATAGTTTCATTGGCTTGTGGGTGATGCAACATACTCTTCTGATGGTAGAGCTGAAATTCTTCTCTCAACATATTGATCGTCTCGTTCAGAAAGTGCATACCCATGTCGCTCATCAACATTTTTTGGTAGCCAAATCTAGTTAAGACATACTCAAACAAAAACTTTGTTGTAGTATCCCCTGTACAATCCTTAACCAGTTGTGCTTGTACCCATCTGGTTAGATATTCCGTCGTGGTGATGATATCGCACACCAATTTTCTTCACTGGGGGCTGAATTGGCCCAACAAAAGCAATCACCCATTTTTCAAATGGTTTCAAACATACTTGACGTTACAATGGAAATTCATCCCTTCACGATGGTCTTCTAGTTCTCTAACATGCATTGCATGCCTTACAATATGCCTTGGAATCCTTGTGCAGCGTTGGCCACCATAAACCTGCATGCAAAATCTTCTGCGCAGTCACCTTTCCTGCATAATGACCTCCTGCAACCCCTCCATGAGCTTCAGCGAGAATGCTATCCCTTTCAAAATCTAGCACATATCTTTGCAATATTTCATCTACACCCATCTTATACACGTCTCTTGCAATAACTAAAAAATCTGCTGCGCGCACTATTATTTCCTTCTTTTGCTGACTTGTATACCCCTCTAGTGCCATCCATGTAGTCAAGAAGTGAATAATATCTGCAAAATAATTATCCGTTACGCACACCGCAAAGCATTGTGCATCTGGTAACCCTTCCTCCAGATTACTGGGCTCCTCTCCTGTTTCGATCCGTGACAAATGATTAGGTCCTGCATTTAACCTCCCTGGCTTCACAATTACTTCAAAGTCATACTCCTTGAATAGTAGCAACCATTTGCAGATTCCCCCCCCAAAACAGGCTTATTGACCAAGTATTTTTAGGCAGAATGATTTGTGTACATCTTTAAATGCCCTCCTAACAAATAGTTCCTAATTTCAGCCTTCGATAATTTCCTACTCACGAAGGCTATGGGATGGTCCATTTCTCCTTCACCGTGTTGTGTTAACACTTCTCCCAACACAATACAAGAGGCATCGACATGTACGTGAAACTCCTTTTTCCAATCATGGAATACCAAGATCAGTGCGGTGACCATATTTTCTTTCAATATGTCTAAGTTGCGCTGACATTCTCTGTCCCAATAAAATGTTGCATCCTTCTTCAGCAGTTTCTCCATGGGCATGGTAATCTAGGCATATGCTTTGATAAATTTTCTGTAATATCCCATATGTCCTAGCATCACACGCAGTTGCTTAACATTCCTCAGGGCCTCTAGATTCACTATCAGTGCAATCTTTGCAGGGTCCACCATCAACCCTTGCTTGCACACCACGTGACCCAGCAAGCTTCCAAAGGGAACACAAAAGATGCATTTCTTCAAAGTTAGTGCGATCTGGTATCTGTGACACGTATCCAACATCAGGCGTAGACTTGCTACATGGTGCTTCACTAATCCAAACTTTGCCCAATCATCAAAGTATACTTACAAGAACTTATGAATGAACTCCTTGAGCGCAGCGATGACTACATGAGAAAATTTCACAGGCACATTCTTAAGTCCAAACAGAATCAAAGTGTATTGAAAACAAACTCATTCCATCAAGAAGTTTGTTTTTCTCCTATCCTTAGGCGCGATCTTAATCTGATGATACCCAAAAAACCCATCAGTAAATGAGTAGGCCTCTTACCCTCCAACGTTATCTAGCACTTCATCATTAAATGGCAGTGGGAATGGATCATGGACACACGCAACATTAAGCTTCCGCAAATCTATGAAAATCCTTGTTTCTCCCTTTTGTTTCTTCTCCCGAATGACCATCGAGCTTACCCAATCAGATTCTTCAACTAGTTGTATGATGCCTACTTCCAGCATCTTATCTAGCTCTAGGTGAACATTTTCCTAGTATTTTGGATTAAGGCGATACGGTCTTTGTTTAACAAACTTCACGTCTAGCTTCAGGGTAATCTTCATAACACCCAAATCACCAATTATACCCTTCAAATATGAAAACTTGGTAGGAAAAAGATCCTGGTACTTGTGGAGTAACTTAGCAACTTTATCCACTATGGCATCATCCCAATAATCTCCAATCTTAGCAAACTTTGGTTATGCTTCAGTACCAACGTTTACTTGCTTCATCTTCAATAGTGCGGTGATGTTCGGGTTGTCTATTTGTGGGCCTTCGATTTCATGATGCCCTTATGCCTCTAGAATGTTAATGTTTTTTGGATCTTCATCCTCCTCTTCAGTGATTACATTATAGTATTCCAGCACGTGGCGCAACTAGGTGCTCCAATCTGGTTGTACCCATTCCATAGGTTCTTGCAGCGTTCTGAAGATAATAACTACCTTAATCTCCTGCAGGGCTTCATCGATGCTTGAAAAGTCGTCCTCAAAGTTGAATATCAATAAGAATCCTTCCCTTAATATATCCCACTCCACAGTTCCATGGTGGAGCTCCGTTTCCAGATACTAGTTCAAGGGAATTGTATCTGAAGTATGGAAAAATATGTGTACCCACTCCGACTGCAGCTTCGTTCCCCAATCTTTAGTCCATTTTTCGAAGTGATCGCATGGATCATCCTTCTCACTATATTTCTCAGTCAATCTAGTGTTAGGAATCCCAAACCATAACCTCATCATTCTTTTATAATCGCGCCATCCATCAAAGCTATCTTTTTACCTACCCCACCATCGTCTGGGCGTAGTGCATAGTGCCAAATCTAAAGCTTGGAAGTGGTGATCCTCAGGGACTTCACACTCAAATTCATCCAAAAACATGTCCATGCCAGTTAAACCATAATAATAGGGTAAGTTTCTTACCTCTGACGAAACACAGCGCAATGAATTTGTCATCATATTGCATCACATCATGGATACTTCATGCAAATGATTCTGCCAATGTTCCAACTCTTCGTCTGAATCAAAAGTGCAGGAACTCTCCCAATCCCATGCGATCCTCCCATCAACCTTCGGATTGATCCAGTCTTAATCTTTTGTTGTTAGTTTGTAGACCTGATCGATTTCATCTTCACTTCCTTCATAATCATGGACTGGTTCAGTGTAGTGTGCCCCTTCTGCAGGTTCCAACAGCGATACAACCCGAAGCGATTTCCTTTCAAATGAAATTGTCCTCTTTTTCAGATTGATGACCCCAGTCATATCTGTTAGCTTCCTGCTGCAGCAGGTTATTCATATTTCATGATTGACATTTTACAGGCCAAATATGTCATACTTTGCATGCTGCAATGCTCCATATTTGCTTAACAGTCTCCAAACGAACAAGGCTACTTCAAGTTCATTCAATTGCCTTCCAGATTTTGGAAAGTTATCCCGGTATCGCCATTTTTTCAGTTAAAGGGAGGTCCAAACAGCTTAATCTTGGTCTCCCTAGGTTTAAATTTCCTGTTTTAGAATATAGAGAATGATCTGTCCAAACAGCTTAATCTTGGCAGATTCTTAGATAGGTAGAGAAGCAGAGGAGCCCAACAACTTAATCTGGGCCCTGGAAGAAATAAGGGTAGTATGTAGATAGGAAAGCATCAAAAGAAAAAATGAATGAAGGGTTTTCAAGTCTAAGTGCACCCAAATCAAAAGAAGAAAAAATGATAGGTAAGTAAGCTGGGTAGGTAGTTCTGAAGTTGTTGAATCCTAATTGCTGATCAGTTCCAGACTTTCAGGTATCATCACATTCAGGACACAATCAACAAGAATTCTATGCAAGAAAGCTCAAAAGAGGTATAGCTAACTCCCCTTCTCTATTTTCCCCAATCATTAACTAACTTCCCCAAAAGAGGTCAAGATCTGCTTGACACCTCTTAAGTTCCATCATTTTCATAACGCTAGCTTGAGTAAAGATCTGCTTTACTCAAAGTTGTTTCGTACTTTCTCTAAAGCATGATTCTACCCCCTTATAACAGCCTAAGCTCTCCTGAGCTTAGTGCTTTCTTACCACCTCCATATTAACCACTAACATTATTATTTAGCTCCCTATTCTTCCCGTCCCCTATTAATATTAACTAAATTTCCCCTACATAATATCCCTCCCCCTGGTTGAAAAATAACCATAAGCACCCCCGTGAATTGCTCAGTTTACCTGAAACTCAACAAGAACCCTTAACCTTCAAACCATCTCCTAGATACAATGGACTCCTTCCAGAGTATAAAATCCCTCTGAGGTAATCGAACCCCTTTCGAAACCTCAAAATGCCCTTCGCACCCACCTACTTTCTCTTTCCGCCAAAACCCTACACTCCGCAGAACCTTAAAGCCAGATCGCATCGCAAGATCGCACTTTCCTCTCCATGCAAGTTATGACCCATCCGTCACCACCCGACGCGATATCGCGATATCGGCGGTCGACGGTCGCAAGCGCCAAATGGCCAACTCAAACACCCTCCGTTCCCCGCTGATGCGATATTGCGATCGCATCGGAGCTAGTTCATCGCATTACCTCCAGTATCAGCACCTCACCACGTCGTTCTGTACCAGGGACCCACCACAGCTGACGTCATCCGCCGTACAGCCAATGTCATGCTGACGTCAGTAGCCAGAAAGCCGAAACTTCGTGCAGGAAGAAAAATCGCACTTCGGAGCTCCAGAACAAGAAACAGAGGTAGGCTACGGGAAATAGGCCGTTTCAGGGAATCTTGGGGGAATCTTTTGATTTCTTAGCCCGTTGCGCGTCGAAAAGCCCGAAAATCGCCCAATCGTGCTAAATGATCCGATTTAAAGACAGCAGCAGATCAATGACAGAGTTTAAAGTGTATCAGATCAGATCATCAGGCATCAAGCGTGTCAAAGAGTATCAGTCGACGGTGGAAGCCATCAATGTAGCAGCAAAGAGTATCAGTGAAAATCTTGAGTAGCGGCCCGAAGCAGGAGAACATTTAATACCTTCCAGCAGATTCATAGAAAGAGGGTGAAGCCACTTGAAGCCCTCAAATCATAATTATTGCACATTTAACTCACACCAGAGCAGAACTGCAGTTCCCAAAGCATAATCATTCCAGCAGCAGCGCATCTGGCCCCCAAGGGCCACATTGTCACCTTTTCTGATTCAGCTGCCCCTAGCACAGCCAAAAAGATTTACTTGCATTTAATTCTAGCAACACTTAGATTTTTGAAGAGTTTTCTAGCAGACCTGTTTAGGTTAATTGTAATGATGTCTTTCCGATATTTTGCTTATAAATACCACCCTGAGCAATGTTGTGAGGGGTTGGTTGGTTGGTAGTAGTAGTTGTTCAGTTTCCTTTCCATCTTTTTCTCCGAGCAGAGACTCACACTGTAACTGTCATAATTTCCATAATCAAATATTGCTGAAAGCATGGATTGCGAAACTACTTGATGTTTTCTCTTGGCCAAGGAATGATTACGGAATTCCTGTGCTTCTACATGATCCAATAATTGTTCCTCTCCTCTGTTTAATTTTATGTTTTTTACCACCTTTTCCGCCTTTCTAAATTGCAGGAAAAAAGAATAGCTTAAGATTTGTTTCATTACACCTTAAGTTCAATTTCTGCGTTTTTCAATGTTTTCTTCATAAACAGTTATGAGCTTGTATTCTTAAATGATCTGGTTTACGCTGTTTCTTTCACATATGAGTGCATGTCTTAGGAATTCTTAACTGCTCCTGGATCCCATTCATCCATCTCTCCTCTTTGTCAGCATGATGAAATGATTCTCCTTTTCCTTTCATCCCTGATGTCCACTCCGTACTTTCAACAGACAGAAAATTGTATCCTGTGTGGCTATCCCGCTCTGTATCCCCTTGTGACCAAGAAAACGCTCGCAAGCCTCAATCTGTGACTCCATGCCCAATGGTTCGAAACTTATCACACCTTACCGTGCCTCTTTGTTCGAGAATCCTACCCTCTTTGTTAGAGAGCCCTCTCCGATTGCAGGTGGGCTAGAACCTGCAATCAGAAGATTGGTTTGTGGTTACCTCGGCCGTATCCCTATTAGGAGCCTAGGGACAACCTGAGTGATAACAGGTGCATACTGCACTTGTGGCTGCATGGTTTGTTGCACCTGTTGCGAGGGTTTCCCTTGTGGTTGTTGCAGTTGTCCTTGTTGTGACATCATCTAGACTTGTTGTTGCATGGATGGCCCTTATTGCAACGAAGTTTTCCCTTTCTGCTACAAAGGCACTTGAACAGTTCCTGGAATGATACTTTGAAAGTTCCCGAACTGTATCTAGCCATACCCACCAGCCACGGCGGATGGACCAAGCTAGACATAGGGTCTAGGTTGAGGGATGTAGGGTTGATTAATCATCGCTTGTGAACCATATGGAACATAAGGAGGTTGGTACTGAACCTGAGGCATATTAGGCTACTAGTACTGGATGTTAGCTAACCCAGACAGACCAACAGGGTTCGGCTTTTGGTACCGGACATTGCACAATCCAGCAGGACCAACGGGGTTTAGAATGGCACCTGAAGAAGGTTGGTTCATTCCAACCATGTGAGCTTGTCAACCACTCACATTGGTTGTACCAGACATCACAGACACATTCGAACTTTGCCCCCCAGGCGGTGGCACAGTCTTTCCACTCAATGGAGGGATCAAAAAACTAACAGAGACATGACTCAAGATCATCGGTTGAATCAGACAGGTTGCTTGGACTAACGAAACAAGAGGATTTGGAATGGTGGGTTGCACAGGGAATGAAGTAACTACAAAAATCACCATTTGTTGGGAGGTCGGGTTCTGAATGAACGGACCTATGGTAGGCATAGGTCCAGATGCCCAAATAGGGTTGTGATATAGTGATGAGGCAGTAGGCGTGCCTGAAACCAACTGAGCTAAAGTCATGTAATTACATGGTAACTCAAGATGAACATTGGTCAGAATGCTTCCCGTGTAAGGGAAACCTTTAGGAGGGAAAGGATATTCCTTCTCCTTGACTATGCATGGAGTAGAAACCTCCAAGTGCCCCAGAGAGGAGACTGGGATTTCGCCTTCTGATTCCATGGGTGAAAATAGACGACGACGAACTATCGAAGATGTTCGAGGGGATAATTCCAAAGGAATACCTAGCTGATCTTATGGATTGTACGAACGTTGCAGTGATATCACAACAGGATCGAACAAAGGATTCGGAGGATAAACAACCAATCCAATCTGACCTTCAGAAGTCGGTGGACTCTCGGGAGTCTGGATAGGATTATCTGGAGATTACGGGCCAGTGACAAAAAGTGACCCAGTATCTGAAGGGAGAGGACGAGACGACAAAGGTTAAATACTCAGAACAATTCCAATCCCAACACCTTGGTCCTCAAGTGATTGCGGAAATTCAGGAAAAGGCTCCTTAGACAATCTTTTAGATGAAGGACAGGAAGAGGAACTAGGTGAACCAGTTGGTTTAGCCACGATGATTTTGTCTCAAATAACCAGACGAGAGATTGATTTCAAGGCTTTAAAATGTATTTAAAGGTATACTCATGATGTGGTCTACAACAAGACTAACAGGAATGTTATAATATCGTGGGCAACAAATTTTTAAGACACAAAAATAAACTGGAGCTCTTTCATGTTTTAAGAGTCGAGAAAGAAGCAAAGGTGACTCTATCACTTTTGGTTTGAAACGAGCTTGAAAGGACAAGTGCTCAGGTGATCTTTTACATTTAGGGAGTTAAAAAGATCAAAATGACTACTCATGATGATCTAGGCAAAAAGGATTACCAAGTAACTGTGAACTACAGAATACCTCTCGACAAAACGAGAAGTACGGGTAGGAAATCTCCCCGAATGTTGTGTTTGGTGTATCACGTTTATAAGGCAATAGACTCGGCTTACTATGGATAAAGGATTGCAACCTAGTGGGGTCTCCCTTTATATATGCAATCATATGGGGAGCACAATTTCGTACTAGCGTTGTCTAGTGCTGAAGCGAATGACCGCTGCTAGGTTTAAAGATGTTGAAACATGTCTCTAACTTAGACATTCTAAAATGTGATCTTTAGGTTTCAAATGCACCTTAGGTTAATTGAATACATTTTAGAGTCTATCTTGAAATTATGTCTCGGTTTTCAGGCCTTATCAACGTGACTCGAAAAATACCTATATGTAGCTAAGTGAGACAAGACCCTTTCAATTTGATGAATTATCTACACTAATGCAAGTGGAAAACACACTCAAATGCAACAAAACAAGCAATTGAAAGCAAAATGACCCTTTCACTATTTCGCTTTTGAAAACAAAATGATGAAAAAAAAACTCTTTCCAATTCCTATCTTTCCTATCAAACGCACTTCAAGTAGTCCTTTCACTAGTAAAGAGAATTCATTTCTTTTCCAATGCAAATGACGATGCAACTCTAGTCTTCAATGACGCTAACTAATGTAACATATTGATTCAACAAACTAGAATTATGTATTTTTCAATGAAATGACGGAATGAATCTTTCCCAAACACTTCTCACTTCAATGAAACATTTCCAATATAATCAATCACAAGCAAATGCAAAGCACAAAAGGGAATTCATTTCAAACCAATGAGAAAAGACTCAACCAAAAACAAGATGAGCAATGTGATCTATGCCCGAAAAGAGATGCTCAAACAACAAATGAAACTTTTCAAACTTGTTAAATGGAAATCAAAGCAACAAGAAGACTAATCAAACAAAATGTAAGGAGAAACTTTGACTATCTACTTGACTTGTTGAGCATGCAAACAAATGAATGGGTGACGACCTAGATTCCTTGGGGTTATACACCATCCAAGAACTCAAGAAACCAAGTGAATAAAATGCAAATCAAACAAGCATATAAACCGAGCTAAACGAGCTTTCCAGCCAGGGAGAACACAGTCAAAACAAGCTAAGAGATAGAGATCAAGAGGGAAAGACACACTAGCTACGATCTAGGGGAAACCCTGATCTTCGCCTATAGGAATTAGCATGACAGCCTAACTGACAACAAGCGCTAGAAGGGGATCGACGTGAATTTTTTTGACAAACTCGCACTCATCGGCGCAACTGTCAGAAAAATAAACCCACTAACAAAGGATTCAAGGAAAAAAATAAAAAAATTCAAAGGCTAAAACC
This sequence comes from Pinus taeda, assembly GCA_000404065.3. NCBI lineage: Eukaryota > Viridiplantae > Streptophyta > Pinopsida > Pinales > Pinaceae > Pinus > Pinus taeda. Next base: position 87,402 of record APFE030803316.1, read on the forward strand.
AGACTTGCCACTGTAAATTTCAGGCTTGTAGCAGTAAACCAGGCAAAGCAGACAACACTAAAGGGAAATGGTGATACTAGAAAAGTTCACACAAAACCATAAAATGACAATCAATCAAACAGAAGGATTGGCTCCCCAACATGGTCGCTAATTTGTGGTGTAGGTAAATTCTCGCTGTAGACACAAACAATTCCTCTAGCCCGAGAGAGTGGGTCTAGCCACAACAAACTTCTATGGAAAATCTCCTTAAGCTAGAATCAATTAACATGGCCTACCTCTTAGAACGTTATTCCGCTTGGTGATTATCCTGCTTCCTCACTCCAGCTATCTTCCGTTTCCTTCCTTCAAATACCTTAAACAAGCAAACAAACAACAACAACAAATGTGATAGCATACAATATTGTATTCAGCCATCTTAACAGGTCAAGGAACATTAATCCATAAAGATGTAAAATAACACTTCATGTAGGAAATCAATCAATAGTTATATTCATATAAATCAAAAAGAGATTACAACCGATGCCTTGACGTTGTTAGTCTCCTCCGACGTATCCAAGTTCCCACACTTCTGCTAGCACTTCATAGATCGCCCCAACAATGGAAGTTTTAAGTCCTCTTCCCTATAGTCTCAAACCAAACTAAAACACACTATTCTCCCTCAAACATACACTAGAAAGCTACAAGCTATAGATGTCTTGCTCATCATTAAAACTTACTCCAAAACTAGTTTAGCTTGGGAAAAGAGAGATTTATATAGCTTGGATGAATGGGAGATTGTTCCTCTCATCATGGGAGAAGGTCATATCTCTTGAGTTTGTTCCATCCTAATAGGGGAAAGGAGCCCAAACTGAATTCTTCAGCTCCATCCAGCCCAACCATCTACCAGACTTATGTTACGAAGCTTCTAGAGCTAGAAGCTTCGACTCCATATTTAAAAAAATTGCCAAAAGAGGATCAACGCAACTACAAAATGGCTTAGTCACTCCGTACGGTGCTAGGGCTAGTTTTAATCTCTACAAATCGGCGCGAGGAGGAAACTAGTTGGTAGCGCCGGTCTTGTAAACTAGGATAAAAGGAAGATTCTTGGGAAATGATGCAAAGGGGAATTATTCTGCTCATGAAGAGGGACATACTAGGAGTTTCTTCATGATGGGACAACATGTTGGGTTCACTATAGAGTTCCTCCAGGATCGTGGATGGGGAGTATAAGGATAGTGACAAAATGGTGTGTAATAGGTAGTATGTTTTGCTTTTAGCGATCTTGTTGGTTGTATGTGTCATTGAACACCAAGGGCGGTGTTACCCCAAGGGGGAGGGTTCTTCAACAACCCTAGTCAAAAATCCATGTAATAAAGTTAATAAAAGCAAAACAAAAGCCAAAGTCATGGGATGTGTATTCCAAGATGAATGTTGGGAAAAAAACATAATGATGGGGATCACTTGTGATTAATTAATGGTTGTGTAAATTGGCAAAGGAAATGGAAAAGGCTTTGGAAGGGCATGAGGCATTAATTGGCATTTTATTTATGAAAATAATGGAAATTAGGAGAAAAGGAAGGTGAAAGGTCACAAGTTGCATGTGAAGAGGAAAATGAAGGAAAATAATGGAAAATTGAAGAAAATAGAGACCTCATTAATAAAAATGCTTCTGAGGATCAGCTTGTATCTTTTTGTCAATGTTAGCTTTTTGTTAGTTCAGTTTTGGAGCTCTCATTTTTCTACTCTTTCTCTCATACTCTTGGACACTTAGAGTTTTCTTGGAGCACTCTTGGAGGAGTGTGGCATACTTAGAGTTTTGGAGCAAGAAAGCACAAGAGAACATCGGGATAATCAGCTACAATGGGTTTTGCTTGCGTATACCAAGTTGCATGTATGATTTCCTTACTAGTTATGGTATGCATGTGGTCTCTTGGTTATGATTTGTCATTGGCATGGAGGATTGCCTGGATTGATGGTGGATTTGCCTAGCCTTTCCATTTCCTAGATAACCATGGTGTTGTGGGTGTCTTTCCTTTTGTTTTCTGGTTGGTTCTCATGTTCCTTTGTTTGTGGGTTGAGTTACTAGTTCCTAGGAGCCTTGGTTGAACAAACGTTGTGGAAACCTTGTAATAGCTTGGGTTAAGTTACTAACCCTGAAATCCCTGGTTGGACAAATGATCTAGAAGCCCTTAGTGGGTTGAGTTACTAGTCCTGGAAGCCCTAGTTGGAAAAACGTTGTAGAAGCCTGGCAGCAATTGTGGGTTGAGTTACTAATCCTGGAAGTGCCGGTTGGAACAAACACTCTTGAACCCTGGACAACTTTGGTAGAGACCAATTTGGTGTTGGTTAGTGATGTCTGACCGTGAGGTGGAATCATTGGTTGAGGTTTGAGGTGGTTTGGCTCTAGAAGCCCTCATTTGGTTTTGTTGGATTTGTTCCATGAGATCCCACATTCATGCTTGGAATATGGCACGGGGGTGACTAGCTGAAAGAGAGATTTGGTTCAGCCTAATCTATGGTTGGGTGGTTAGTGTGAAACCAAGGAAAGGAATGATGGATACTACATCTATATCCAAGTTGAATGGAAAATCCAAGGTAATCTAATCCATTATTCAATACTCCTTGAAGGGTTGAACCTTTACTTAAATTTATTCCTAGGCAAAGAAGCTAAAGTTCATCCAGTGTGTCGCCAAGTGTTGTCGTTGCTACAACGCCCTCCAAAATTTTGCTATGAATTTTGGAGCCTACCATCTCTCATATAAAGCGTCACTTTTGGTCACTAGGTGTTGTTTCATGTTATTTCATATGTTGTAATTGTACTTTCTCTGATTTAAGTGTCACCACATCCTCAAGATCATCCACAATGCACTTCACAGTCTTAGCACACTTTTACTCACAAAATGACACTTTTTGGTCGTAGTAGCACATACTTTGTTCATTATAATTGGAGAGTCTTTGTAAGTTGGAAATTTGATGTATATTTCTCAGTATTGGATCCCATCTAAGTTTTACTAGTGATTTGATATGTGTTGCACTTAGTTTTTCTCCTAACTCATTATGTTTTTAGTGTTTCATCTCCTAGACTTAGACAAATTTTGGTTTCTACAAGCTTTCCCACTAGGAAAGGAAGAGCGCAAAGTACACTCCCAAGCCTCATTTGGCCCCTTCTTTCTTGTTGAGGATGCGCCTTGCGCCCATGCTAAGCCTTCTCTCTCTCTCTTGGATGCACAACACATCCTCAAGCCACAATCTCTCCTTGTTCCCCCGAACTATGCCCTTCTTTAAGCCTCTCACTCCATATGAGTGAATTGCACACCAACAGTGAGCATCAAGCTTCCCTTGAGCCCTGACACTACACCCTGCACCTTCCTTGTGACTCAAACCTCCTTAGTTGAGTGCATGGCACATTAACAAGCATCATTGAACCTTCTAGTCCCTTGAAATTGTGTCTGTGTCATCCAACCTTCTCTTCCCAGTACAACACATCATGCACTCTCAACACTCAATACCTAGCCCTTATCCCTTGAAAGTGTGCTCTGTGACCAGAGACTTTCCCTTCCTTTTTAAGAACATTTTTTATTCATAATTGAAAATTTTGCATGAAATATGATAGAATAAGAGATTTTTCAGGCTGATGTTTTCTGTATGAGTGAACTTACTTGCAAGTGTTACCAAACAACATGGCAAGGAGGCATGAGATATTTTCCAAAGGAAGTAGCACAAATAAGCATTCAAGGACAAAAAATACATGATGGCATTCAAGTGAAAGAACATCATATTCTAATGACCAAAGTGATCCATAAAGACTCCATATATCTCAAGACCCTTCAGAGGGTAAATAGCAGCAACAAGGACAAATTTGCATCAAGAGTTGAAGACATAGGTGGCAACATTATCATCTCTTAAGAAATTCTATATCACAAGTCACTATGAGTCCAAGTCATCAATGTTAGTGACTTGTCTTGTTGTCGCCACATCATCATGTGGAAGTAATGATGTAATTATTGTAAATATAAAATATGTGGAAGTAATGATGTAATGAGTCATGTATGGACATAAGAGAGCCACATGTATAATTATAAAGGTCAAATGTAGAATTCCAAAAGACACAAAGAATTCCAAAAGTTATGTTAAAGTTCAAAAATCATTTGGAACACCAAGGGTTGTTTAAATGTCCAAAGGTCATTAGAAGATGAAAATTCATATGAAAAGTTCAAGAGTCATGTCTCTAGTTATAAAAAAAAGGCCTCATTACTCAAAGAGAGGACTTTCACCTTGGCTTCTCCCACAAGGCATTAGAGAGATAGAGATAGTTCTTTTTTCAGAGAAAGTGGTGGCTCTGACACTCCACTATTTGGAGTAAGTGGCGTTCATTGTACTCATGTATTGTGGAATTTTTTATTTATACAAAAATCCTATTGGTCCAACACATTTTCATGAAGAGATCGTTGATGTTTTAATATTATTCTTCGAATATTTGCAGTTTATGTTGGAATTCTTATGTATTGAATAAATTGAACAATTTCAGTGGATTTGGTGCTTATTGTATTGAAAGTGTGGTGTGGTGGTTATAATCATCGTTTGCATTTATGTGAACTAATTTTCTTGATGTCTAACAATTATTTCATGCCTACGCTCGTGTGTCTTCACCGGATCTTTACTTATACTTGTCTCTTGAAGGCCCACTTTTGTTCCGCTCAATGAAAGAAATTTGATACATTCTACAATTAGACATTACACAAGGTGAACTTTCTTGATCATTCAAAAGTAAATGCACACTACTCTTTTATGTTGATTTTCCAAGCCAAGGAAAATCCTTAAGTAAATGATAGTCAGGCCATATTCCAGATGGGACTCCTACACCAAACGGTGTGAATTCTAATTAGGACTTCATATCAAGGAGATACCTTGTATGTTGGTGGTATCTAGCACCTTCAACACCTGCATTTTCAATTGTTAGATCCATGCTAAAAATGTAATTAAATTAGCCTCTTTTCTGAAATCGCTATTTAAAACCAATTGTTTAACCGTTTAGTAAGCACCTGCAACTTCATAGAATCTATTAGCATGCATCAATTCTTGGATTTTTTGCAACCCAAGACCTACAAGAAAATTTGAATTAGCACAATAATCAATCAATTTGTCAACATTATGATGATGTAGAAGACTGAGCATAAGAACTTCTACAATAAATTCTGTCAAATTATTTAACAACCGCAACTGGTTAAAATACTTCAAAACTAATGGGATAATAGAAATTGCAATAAGTAAAATTTTAGATGCAAATTGAATGACGAGAGTGTGACCCTTTTTTTATGTTCCAAAACCAGACCTTGATAAGTCAAATTCCCACAGGTAAAAGTCCAAATTGCCCTAGGCAAGGAAATAATGGTACACAAAGTTCCCTTCGTGAATGAAAACTCAATAACCCAAATAGTAGGTGTAATTCCAATGGAAGGTTCCAAATTATGTGTATGCAGGTGATTATCTCCATAACAAGTGGTTACAAGTTTTTCCACAAAACTAAAATATCGTACAATAAATTGTCTGGCCAGTGCTCTCTAAGAACCCCTTGTAAACTCGTCTAAAGCCTCCTTCACCAATGAGACATTCTGTTAGGCCCCTATACTACTAGTGTAACCCCTTATTGTTATTAGTACAACCCACTTATTATATTGATGTACCCATGTAGTGCCCATATTGTTACTATTGTGCCCCATAGAAGCCCACTATTGTTATTAGTGTGCCCTTACATTATTATTGTTATGTCGGCTCTAATTATTTATGACCCCTTAGACTCCTATATATAGAAAGGAGGTCTTTTCATTTGTATCATCCAAGAATTGTTCATTTAT